>PVIY010013209.1:0-59786 GCA_004026745.1 Myrmecophaga tridactyla | reverse complement strand
AGGCTTTGCATGATAAATTCACTCTAACATTCACTCTAACATTCAAATCTCTCTAAGCCTCTGGATCCCCTTATCTACATTATACCAGGGCATTTCCAGCATTTCAGCCTCAGGTAATGTGGCCACCTTTTGATCCACGTTTCAACCAACCATCCGAACAAACTGTTAATACCTTTTCCAACCCCTCAAGCTATAACATTGAATGCAGAATCTCTGCTTAGTGGGCCCATATCAATACATTCAGCCTGATCCAGCCTTATTTTCCTCCACCATTATCCCACACCCTTAAAATCCATTGCCACACATATTCCCCTGATTTCTGTCTATATAAATTGGAAAACTCACACAGTTCTTCTGGTGTATAATGTACCTCCTCATGTGTGATACTTTGTACCTCACCTTTAAGGGCCTGTTGAAACTTTAGTCTAGTTATAGGTCTGGAAGAAATGAGGGGTGGTGGGGTGGTTCATGAAAAGAATTAGAAATATCTTCCAAGCCATTTGCTTCAGGGCCTTCATTTGCAGTTTCATCTGATGAAACAGGATTAATCACTCTAGGGCTAATCCCTTCAGGAGGAGGCTGGGCGGCCAACTCCTCAAGGCAGGCTGGAGGAGGGGTGGCTATGTCCTCAGGGCTGACTATTACAGGGTTATCTAGAGAAGACTCAGCATGACTTAGTGTTTCAACCTCACTCCCGACATCATTACCAAGCCATATGTCACCATCCCATTTTTCAGGGTCCCACTCCTTTCCAATCAATGCTCTCACTTTAATGGCAGACACCATGCAACACTGAGATTTCAGTTAACATTGTAAAGTTGCTACTCTGACAATAAGATTCTGAGTCTGATTTTCAGAGATCTCAAGTCTACGGCTACAGGAAATAAGATTTTCCTTCAGTATACTCATAGAAACGTCTACATCTGTCAGATGGCACTTAAGCTTCTCGTTTGAAGCCTTAAGCCCATCCCTTTCACTCTTTAATGTAGCCAGTGTATCTAACAACCAGCCAACATCTCTATACCTCTTATTTCCACAAACCTCCATAAAGGTGTCAAAAACATTGTTCCCCAGAGCCTGACTTGGTGTGAGCGAAACATTAGGAGAATTGAATGGTGATATTTTGACTGTTTTGCCAACTCACTCCATGGATTGGGAGTGTCATCCTGATTATGGGAATCAGAGTCCTTAGTGCCTTTGAGTCCAGTCAGAGTAGAAACCATTCATAAAACCCATTTTTATAAATCTGTTTCTTAAGAACCACTCCTGGTACCAAGTTGTATTAGTTAGGGTTCTCTAGAGAAAGAGAATCAAAAGGAAATACTCACAAATATAAAATTTATAAAAGTGTCTCACATAACCATGGAACGCAGAGTCCAAAATCTGCAGGGCAGGTTGTGAAGCCAACGATTCCAATGGAGGGTCTGGATGAACTCCACAGGAGAGGCTTGCTGGCCAAAGCAGGAAGAGAGCCTGTCTCTTCTGAATCTCCTTAAAATGTTTCCAGTGATTAGATTAAGCATCACTCATTGCAGAAGATACTCCCTTTGGCTAATTACAAATGGAATCAGCTGTGAATGCAGCTGATGTGATCATGATTTAATTCCATGAAATGTCCTCACTGCAACACACAGGTCAGCACTTGCCCAACCAGACAAACAGGTACCATCACTTCGCCAAGTTGACACACGAACCTGACCATGACAGGATTTAAGTACAACCTCTGATCAAACACTAATGAACCATAAACTACACTGACCCACTGGCACTCCTAGGAAGCCAAGCTTCCCTAGAAGCCAGAAGACTGTCTAAGCCCAAAGCAACATCTTCCCAGGAGCCATCAGAGGGGATCCTTCAATCTCCTAGCCCATGGATCAATATGTGGCAAAAAAAGTAAACTCAGAATTGTGATAGCAGCTTTCAAGCCACATACATCCAATAGTAAAGATTAAAAATCTAATTGTCAGATGATGCAATCAGTGGCTCAGCAGGCAGAATTTTTGCCTGCCATACTGGAGACCTGAGTTCAATTCCTGGTGCCTGTCCATGCAAAAAAATAAAATCTAATTATCTAGGGAGACTTAAGCACAACCTTTGAACAATAAGTGGACTATTCCAACCCCTGTATAGCCAAGCTAAGAAATAAAAACAAGGGGCAGAGAATATCAGAGGCTGTTCACTATGAGGAAAGTAGATTTCAGCCACATCACTAAACAAATAAAGACCAAGCAATTACTAATCCTCTGGGAAGGGGGTTCAGTATCTAGAGTTGATATAATATGTTGTCTAAAACGTCCATTTTACGAAGATCACTGACAGTTATGGAGGGGATGAATTTGAAGTAATACAAGACTGTAGGCAAGGAAACTAACTTTATATTTCTTATTTAGGCAAGAAACATTGATCATCTGAATGAAGTGATGACAGTAGGTCACAGAAAAGTGAAAGGATTCTAAGGACTTAAAAGAAATAGTATTGACTAACTGTATATAGGATGGGGAATAAGAGAAAAATTATTGAGGATGAAGCCCAGATATTTGATAAGCTAACCCACTTGTCTGAAATAATTGCTTTTGGGGGTTGGAATTGGAGATATTCATTGCATTTTGCACATTTGGTTTGATATATTTCTGAGACTCTCAAGTAAAAATGTTCAGATGGAGGGTGAATATACAAATCCAAAGATCATAGGTTTAAGGCTGTATCTTTGGGTGTTATCAGGATGTAGATGATAATGGAAGTATATGAGTGGATCAAATAAAAGGAACATTTAGATAAAAAGGAAATAATCAGATTTCTATCTTGAGCAACTAGACACAGGGAATAAAGTGGGAAGAATAAGTGTTGTGGCAAAAATGATAAGCTCTATTTCATCCTTTCTGAGTTTGAAAGAATTATGGGTTATTGAGAAGGAGTTAGCTACCCAGTAGATAGATAGGTTGGTCTGGAAGTCAGACACTCTGATTCTGCAGGAAGTGAGAAAGCAGATGGGGTCCAGGGAACAGACTGGCATCTTCTATTGGCAACCCTAACACTCCCGAGATTTATGATTCCAGAAAAATCATTTCTGATCTCTGATTCTCCCTATATCCATATGACAAAGAAGGACAGTGAACAAATGATCTTTATATTCCTGTTCAGCTATAAAATACTAATCCTCAAATCTAGTTTGCCATTCCTATTATCTTTTCCAATTATAACCATTTTCCCCAAATTACATCATACCTCATGTCCCAGCCTTTGCTTATTATGATGCTTCTTGAACCTAAACCATGCTTCCTTGAACTACCTCCCCTATCTTGTATCATTTAGAATACCTTGGGTTCAAGTACGTAAATCCAAATAACATTTGACCTAAACAGTTAAGTAAATATATTGACTTAAGCAACTGAAAGACTCTGATGTATTTCAAGTTTCACAGAGGTTACAAGTACTAAGAATTTTTCTGCCTTTTTCTCTGCTCTGTCCCCTCTCTGTATCAGCTTTGTCCTTGGGTTCGTCTCCTTCATGGTATGAAAGAGTCCAATTCTATGCTTTACACAACTACTCTGCACCAACCACCAACTAGAAGGAAACTTCATAAATGTCATGAGATTTCAAGCAAAATGCCTGAAATTTATGCAAATTCAACTTATGTTTGGCACTGGGAATTGAGTCAGGTGACTCAATGACTATGGATGTGAACCCATTTGTAAGTAGACCTTTAAAAATGTTATTAGTTAAAATATTCACCCAAACTGAATGAGAGCATACTTTAATCCATTATGGCTAAAGTCTTTATAAGCAAAGGAAACTGGATGCAGAAGGAGAAGCCATGTGGAATTTCCAGAAAGTAGAAGTCAATGGAACCCAGAATAGAAAGAGAAGATGCTGCCATGTGCATTGCCATGTGATAGAAAAGTTAAGGGTGAAGGATTCCTGGCAGCCAGTCCAAGAATGCCACAGACTTCTGGGAGAAAACATCACCTTGCTAATACCTTGATTTTGAACTTCTCTTAGCATCAAAGCTGTGAACCAATAAATTATTGTTGTTTAAGCTAACCCATTGTACAGTATTTGTTTTATCAGCAAGGAAACTCTGATACTGGATTATCTGAATTAATTACAATGGAAAGGGAGTAGTTACACTGACTAGGTTAGGCCAGTCAGAGCATATCCAGGGAGCAGGTATAGCCTCAATCCCACTCAAACTCCATTGCTGCTACCCAATAGCAGATCAATGGGATGAGTACTAGCGAGACAATCACAACATCTTCTAAGTAGAAATATGTACCCCAAGTTGCCAAATGTTACCCATAGCTCAGATGCCACCTCCTTTCATGGGACCCTTCCTCATTCAGTAAAATGTAATGTTTCCCTCCTTAACATAGTTTCCACAGTGTATGTATTTTAAAAATCTATTTTATCTTCCTAATTATAACCTTCATTAGGACAAAGATTGTGTACTGTTTATCACTGAATTTTCCATTTCTCTGGTACACTCTAACCTTCATTTTTAATAAATGTTTGCTGAATTAAAAACAAATAATACATTCTGGATAGCTGAGAAATGCACCGTCATTTTTCTTCTATCAATTCTTGGGAGACAGAAATCATCCCTAGCTTATACAGAGGAGTATTAGAAGTAAAAAAAGAGTAAAGTGACTCTTTGAGCAATAATTCTCAACATTTAAAATATTTTAACAGTCTATTGGTTCTCCTTGACATTTATGATTTCTTAAAATAGTGAATGACAAGAATTTGAATTTCAGCCACTTTAACATGATACTTAATTTCTCACCCTCTACTGAAAGAACTGAACTGATGGGGAGAGTGCCTAAAATGCAAATAAATTACCCACCCTCTCCTACTGGAATGATTGAAGACTGTGTCATTTTCTGCCTTTGAAGAAAGGGGAGAAGAGAACTGGGTTTTGATTATGAATATATTGGCTCTAGCTTTAATGGACTTTGCAGGTCTACTTTAAAAGAAAACACAAAGGCTTTTGAGGGATAGAATAAAGAGACTTGGGGAGGACAATAGTTCTATGGGTAAAAGGAAGGGAATTCCTGTAAAGACTGGGTGGAAAAAACCCAAACAGTTTGGGTTGATCTTGTACCTGCTTCCTACTTTCCCCACCTGGTACTGAGGATAAGAGTAGGGCACTATCTAGGAAGTGCTGGTACCTACCAAAGTCATGTTGGATCCAATTTCTGGACACCCATCCACAAAGCTCTCCCACTAAGAACCTGTTTGCCACTAGTTACAGGCCTCAGGACAATTGATTGTCCACTCTTCACCTCTAGCCATCTGCACCAGTGCATCAGCATCTTATCACTCAGAGGGAACAATGTCCAGTCCATCCACAAGTCCCGGTCTGTCTTTAATCTATTAAATA
Source organism: Myrmecophaga tridactyla (assembly GCA_004026745.1). Classification (NCBI taxonomy): domain Eukaryota; kingdom Metazoa; phylum Chordata; class Mammalia; order Pilosa; family Myrmecophagidae; genus Myrmecophaga; species Myrmecophaga tridactyla. The sequence goes on along the minus strand of PVIY010013209.1, from coordinate 54,409 downwards.
CAAAGGACACATTGCTAAAATTCCCCCAGGCCATATATGCCCAAAGAGAATATCAAAGAGCAGCCCCCAAACCTGCCCTTGAGGGGCTGAAGAAAGCAAGTTCAAGACTCAGAATTGTAGTTGTAGTTAACTATAACCACCAGTACAACTTTCATAACATCAAGTTGAGTATTGTTACATTTATTTGGAGAATTTGAAAAATTAATACCATCCTCTGAAGAAACTGGAGACATTCTGGAGTATTGTAAAACCAACTATTAGGGGCTCGCCAACATCAATCCAGAGATGGGATAGTAGATTGTCTTCTAAATTCAAAGTCATACTTTAAGATTGATAGAAAAAAGTCATCAAAGTCATCTTTCTGGAATATTTAGGAAGATTTGGAACTGTTCCCATTATCTTGAGATTTATATCCTGTTTTTCATTTAAGGAATGAGTGGTACCAGCTACCAGCCTAAACATCATGGTGACAAGGAATCACAGAAAATAAAAGCAGGGCTGGTCCTCAAAAACTTTGGCCCTTTGATCTCCCAATGCTATACAGCTCCTCAATGATAACTCTCTTCCCTCAAGGGGAGTCTTCTGTTCCCCTTCTACTGTCCATTTACTATTTTGGTCCCTTATCAGTTGCTGTACCCCATTCCCCACTCTAAACACCAGAGGCCCTTCAGCTTGAAAGAGAAAAAAAAAAAGCTCAAATATGAATAATGGTGAAGAATACATTAGAAGCTTAAAAATGGCCCAGGTCCCTGGAGTACATACATTATAAAAGCAGAGACTTTGAGGTGAAAATAAATTTCTGAAGGTGGATTTTAGAATTTATGTCCCCAGATAACAGAATGTCTTCTGCCTGGGACTCTTTTTAAATCCCCCATATTGTTCACTGGCAGCTTAGCCACTAATTCTAAAGCTGGGGCTCAAGACCTGTTTCTTTCCCAGAGATGAAAGATTTTCACTAATGTGCTCTTTTTGATCTTTTAACGCTTAGGTCCAGAGCAAGCTAATGCTTTTTGTCCTGAGATAAACTAGCTACTGGATGTACAGAAGATACAACCAGGGCCACTGGAACAGACAGAGGAAACTGACTGGCCTGCGGAGCTTCAACCAAACAAAGGCAGTTTTTTTACTATTTAAAAAAGCATCATATTCTTAGATTTCAACCAGCCGCACAATTAAATCTTTCACCAGAGTTTGTGGAAAGCAGGCAAACTGACATACTGGATGTGTTTCCCTTTCTCTCATCTTCCTTATGCTGTACAAGTGCTAATGAAAATGAAAATCACCCACAAACAGCAATAACAATAGCTGGCCTTGACTACTGGGCTACTCTAGCAAGGCACTCTTCTAGTGCTTCATGTGTGGTGCCTCATGAAAATCCTGAGTTAGGTACTATTACCACCCCCGTTTGAAGGTGAGAAGATGGAGATGCAAGTGAAATGACTTACCCCAGGTTTTGCAACTGGTCAGGGTCAGAGCTGGAAGCTGGGGTGTTGGACAGCACCCATTATTCTCTTTACCTCCTCCTCAAAGAATATACAAAGCCTCCTGATGACACACAAAAAAAGATGATCTGATTAAGTGCTGAATAATATGAATACTGACTGCAGCTTTATAGATTTCAAAGTTTTTATAATAGCAATATAATTTAACAGGTAGAAATAGAACATAAATAAAATAGATTCTCCTACATAATATTTTCCATCTTGATAGATCCAGCAGTACCTCTGTTGGATCATCCATAAAATGAGAATATTAGCTAATATCTTAGCTCTATATAAAGTAATATACGCAAAAATCTCTCCATAAACTTTAAGTCCCCATCCAAATGTCAGAAGTAATTATTTTTAGGCATCTACATGTACAAGCTTCCAAATTCGAATTTTATAGTTTCAGTGTTTCTGCATACAAGTTAAAAGTTCTTATATTTGTATTTAAAATGGGCATTGCACAATGTAAAAATGAATGATCAGATTAACACTAATAATTTAATTTTTAAACTTTTCTTTACTTAGAACAAATTCAGTAGCAAACAATAAAAGGCTTACATTGAGTGAGAGACCATGAAAGAAAGGGAAAAGCTTCATATGTTAGTACCTTTCATTGTACTTTTTTCCTGCTTTTTGAACAAGAGGCCTCATATTACCGTTTTTCATTGGCCTTTGTAAATGATATCACTAGCCTGATGCTCAAAATAGTTCTCCACTAAAGCTCAAAGCATTCTTAGGGATAGACTATGCTCAATTTAAAGGGATTATGCTTATACCTGATAGATGGAGGCAGTGATGGCAGTGCATTGGCCTGTGTCCCCGCACGTCCTACACATTTGTGCCTCTAAAGTTAACAGCGTTAACCATCAGTACAGGATAATTCCTCCTATGGCTCATTTGGGTTATTTAAGATTGAGGAGCACATACACCAAACATATTCTTCAGAGAAGACAGGAAAACATCCCAACCTGTCTATGGTAGTTTATTCCTGAGATCCATAACTATTTGTTTATGTATTTGTGAAAAAAATAGCTCCCTGGAAATTTTTTAAAAAATGTGTTTTTGAAATGCATAAAGCACTCTAACTTTATTTGTGTTCCTTATTATTCTAAAGCCACACTCTCTAATTAGACTCCAGTTAAAATAATCATAGGATGAATGGTGTCTTCTGCCACATTGCTGATAGTAAATAGCTTCACTATTTTGCCCATTCTCTACTCTGCCTCCAAAACTTGGAGGCCATTATCATGGGATTCCTTCCCCATGCTCACAGTTCAGGAATACTAGCCTTTTAATTCCCTCTCCCTGTCATAGAACAAACCTCGTTAGAGTTTATTTTAAATCCCACTACATTTGCTTTTTATCATTACCATCTCTAGTATCTGGGTTCGACTCTATAAATTTTTGTTACTTAATGACTGATTAAATCAATGAATAAATGAATAAACAAAAGAATAACAGAATATATGAAATAGGGAGTTAAAAGAATCCTCTTGAGGTCACTAGCAGAAATCCTTTTCAAAATGCAAGCAAGGGACAATCACAAAGGATCATGCAGAATATAGGAAATTATAGGGAAATCTCATAAGTCCCCACACCCTCAACTCCAATAGAGTCTGGAATTCCAACAAGGTAATGCATTCCTTTTTTATTGTAGCAGAGAATATGAATAGTTTTAAACTGTTGCTTCTAAAAGAGGTATGCCTAAGGTAGTAGCACTCTTTTTTTGAGTAAGTATTTCTGTATGTTAAGATTATGGAAAAAATTGGCATATGCAAACCCTAAGTCTGTGGTTAAGAATCTTGTTGCCTTGCCTAATTGCCTTATCTCTGTTCAAGGAGGCTGCCCTGTTGTGAACATTCCCCAGAAAGGTCTAAAGATGTTAAAAACTAAGAAGTCTGTGTAGATTTAATCATTCAGCTGCAACCCTTGGCTTCTCAGCCCTAGGGAAGTTTATAAAAAGTAATGAAAACTGACTTTCCAAAAACCTATACCCTCCAGATGGGTCCCTAGACCAGATAAGTACTGAAATGCAGAGGAGCCAGCCTTTCCAGAACAATAACTAATTCCATTCCCCTACTCCATATTATCGATAGCCCCTTTCAACATGAAAAATAGACATAGCCCAAATATCCCTAAAGGGTGGGAGAAAGATCAAAGGTGATGCTGGAGTTATACAGAGAAGGTAGGGTTTAACCAATGAATATGATTCCTGAATCATAATATTATATTTCTTTTAGTCTCCAGTATCTTTCAGCAGCTAGAAGTAAAAACATAAAATTGTGGAACTATAATCCATACCAAACTCTGAAATCTGTTCTACAACTAATTGTTGTGATGTGCTTTGAAATTTACTGCTTTTTTTGTATATATGTTATTTTTTCATAAAAAAGGAAAAAAGTCCATTGTAATGATAAATGCACAGCTATATGATATTGTGAATCATTGACTGTAAACTTTGAGGGATTGCATGGTAAGTAAGTATATAATATATATCAATAAAAAAATTTAAAAAAATTTTTAAGTAACCAGATAGTTAACTGTCTTCTCCTGTTATGGAGAAAAGTCAGTTGGGTCTCCTCTTGTCCTGTTCTCCCACTTGTGGCAAGGATGCAGGACCCTTCACATGAGAGATTGTTTCTACTTCCAGCAATGAAGGTTGAGAGCAGCATATGTACTATCTAAAAGCTGTCACACACTGCATTTCATAGGGAGTAAAACAGTTTGTGAAGCTCTTTCGCCTTTTTATCCTGTGATGTCCCTGATGTGGGCGCATAACCTGAACCCTGGAGTCCTCTTTCTGCTAAGAGAAGCCTTTCAGAGTGAGGCTGATGACATGCAGAAACAGGCTAGTAAAAATCAAAAACAAAGAGTGAAAACCCTAATACTAAGTAGGCAGGGTAAATAGAGAACCAAGAAGGAGCACGCAGGACCCAATGAGTGTGGTATCACCAGCTGGCCCCTGCCTGCAAGGAAAACTATGGTTGCACAAACCTCATGGAAAGAGTGACAAAAGTGAGCGAGGACCCACTCTGAACAATGCCAGAGCAAATTTATATCACCTTGAAGGGTGCAACATAACACCTTTCCAGTGTTCTACAACTAGCACTGAAAAGCTTTACTATGCAGACCAAAAATCTTCATCTTAGGAAGAAATATTTTATTTCAGACAAAAATATTTTCTTGGGAATGAAGGATAAAGGGGCCCCTTTACCCTTTAAGTTCTTGTATTGAAATGCTGTAGAAGCACCTCAGTGAATTGAGTTTTAGTTACACCTAGAAATAAAATATATTTTGACATTTATTTATTTTGACATTTAACTGGCTGTGAAGACATCTGCTTAAGATCCTTACATAATAGGAGTTAGAGGTAAATAGATTTTTGGAGAAAGGCTGACTTTCCATTCCCCTCCAACCACACTTGGCTTTGAAAAGTCACCTCGAACACAGCTATATGTGCTCAGATCACTAAATAAGATCAAGGAAGTCAGGGTAAGAAAAGGAAAGAACAAAGCTAAGGAAAATAACTCAATTAAAAAGGAAATATTACACATTATGAATGCAAGACTTTATGTCAAACTATCACTTCTGTGATGCTGTTATTAGGTTTCTCTTTTCAAAAGACTGAAATTATAAATTACTATAAAACTGTATTTATATACACATATTGGCATACCACATGCCCACCTGAAAAATTCACAGTTCAGCTTAATCTATTCAGAGGTGTCTGCCTGGTCTTAAAATACTTTCAGAATCCTTTTATACAACTCCAATAGTTTTGATTACTGCTCTTGATTTGCCTCCCATCTTTTCCTCCAATAACTTCCTGATCAATCAATGAACAGAGCAACTGATGAAGTTAGGACACTTTTAATTTTAGGTTAAGGCCAGATTGATTTTTTTCTAAAGAACAAATTCCTTTTCCTTCTAAGACCTTTGACCTGGGTGACCACCCTCCTGAGGTAGATCAAAATACCAAATATCCAGAAAGTGAGGTCAACTCATGAAACCTAGAAGGCCACATCTGCTGTTGTGAGGTGAAGCCCTTTACATGGACCCATTTATGTATATGTGCCCTGACCTGGATGGATTGCTCTTGCCTTCAGCAATCCACTGGGCTTTCAAGCTATAGCTGGAACCTACTATATGCCACTGAACACCACCTCTTTGTAAATTTCCTCCTTTCCTTTCTTTTGTGCCCCTCTAATTGTCTCATCAGCGTAAGTCAACTAAAAGCCCAAAGACACAGTTATTCCTGATTTGTAAAACAGTTACTTCTACAAGCATCCTGATCATTTTGCTTCTACCCTGTTGGTAACTAGTGCTATGACAATAGTTGCTGTCGCATTTTGATCCATGATGCCTCCCAGAAAAAGATCATGACCCAAGTTGTCAAGTAAAGAAACACTGTAGGGCTAAGGAGTGAGGGTTCCCTCACATTACTGAAGATCTTTTGACCTAGTTTCAGCAGGACAAGGTGTGAGGATATGCAAACTGCCTGTTCCTTAAACACTTCCCAGTTCAGTTCAGTTTAACAGGCAGTTTTGAACATCTTGGATATACACAGATTAAAAAGACATGGCTTTTGTTCCCGAGGACTTAGAATTAAGTGTGAGCAACAGAAATATGAAAAGGCATTTTGACGATAGTGTGGTGAGTGCTAACAAGGGGAAATTTACTGTGAAGCTAATGAAGTTGAAGTTCTCATTTACGTAGGCCTTATAAGGAAGAGGCTTCTTAGTAATAGGCTCACGTGAACATATTTATATAAACTACAAAATTAAGATATTTGTGTATACTTTTTAAAAACGTGGTACCCCAAACGGTGTAAGGTTTAGGACCCATACTATTACAGATTTTCCCTGAAGCTGCCCTAGTTATATTTACAGGGGACAATGGATTTTGACGGGCAAAGACTTGAGAATCCGTCCTCAAGCCTCAGCCAAATAATCAACCCCAATACAGAAATGTATAACACAAGAAGAAGGCCACACCACTCTGCTGCTGCTGCTGTCATTAAAGGCCTCAACAACAAAAGGATTTTCTTCTATGTGAAATCAAGGCAGAATTCAATGAAATAAATAGTCCAAGGCACAATCATCCATCACTGAAGCCATTGTAAGGATTGGCCATTTTCCAAAGGTTCTGAACGTCACTAGCAAAGCAGCTTTTGTTCAGAGAACTGTGTAAAATGTTCACTTTTTGAAATGGAAAACGTTCTTGAAAAATGAAGCAATTTAGAGCAATAACTTGGATGTTACACAATTAGGAATCAATAAGCCTGCTAGTTATTTAAAGTAGGTAAGTAGCTAGATAGCTAGACATAACAACATGCTCACTTGCTTCCTACATCTCACAGAACAAGAGAGCTAAAGTCTCAAAACTTGTTTTTTTTTCATATCTTCACATTTAAAATCCCTACTTTGAAAGACAGATAGATGGAGAACAAAATTAACTTAACCTATTTAGGTTAATATCTGTTAGCTGACTGAATAAAAAAGGAGCAATGGCTATTGTAGAGCAATTGTTAACACTGTAGTTTCCAGAAATAGTGTGTCCTTTTCTCCAAGAATACTGTACCACCTCTCAAATCATTCTCTAAAGTTACTGCAGGAGACATTAAGCCTGTTACCTACTACTCACAGGAAATTGGGCCATCTGAAGAACAATTCGCAGTATTTACTTCAGAAGGTAAACAAGATTTTATTATACTTTGTTCTCTTTGTGGCTTCTTAGAACAACTGTTAAATCCATCACTGTCCCCCACCATTCCATTGCCTTTTTTTTTTCTATGCTGTATGGTGGGGGTCACATTTCATTCTTTTTCCATATGACTATCCCGTTATTGCAGGACCATTTGTTGATTGGGGGGGGGGTGTGGAGGGAAGTGCATGGGCCAGGAATCGAACCCAGGTCTCCCGCATGGCAGGCGAGAATTCTACCACTGAACCACCCTTGCACCTCCTACAATGCCTTTTCTCCATCCTTTTTCTATTTCATTTTCTTTCCATCACCTTTAGTATCTCTCCTGATTTTCCAGATTTTTTAAAAGAAAACTAGTTTGTGTAGCTTTGGGAATTTTTTAAATTTATCCAGAGAAACACTTGATAAAAATCCTAAACTAGTTTTCATTGTTTGGGCCATTTTTTTACTCAGACAAAAAAAAAATGGTTTAAAAAATCCCTTTCTACTAGATACAGGTAAGAAACACAAAGTTGAGGAAGACCCTTCCTTGGGACTCCCATGGCACTCTGTGTCAACCTCCTGTGTGGTGTTGTCTGCATTGTAAGTGGCTATTGTATGTTTGTTCAGTCTCTACTCTGGAGGCTTCAGGTTCCTTTGGGTCGGGTCATTGCTAGCTGGATCCTGCCAAGTGCTCCACTGGCAGAGCTCTTCATGTAGGAAGCATGCTCAAAAATTATTTTTTTGGAGGGGATGTCCTAATTTTCTATGGGCTTTCATGCTAGTAAAAGAGCACTCAACCAGATTATCCCCTTCCTTAAGGAAGAAAGTAACAGTCTGTTCATTGTCATGTTCAAGTCTGAAAAATCACCATATTAGTAAGAAAATCAATTATAGTCTCTGCTACTATCAATGTGACTTTAGGCAATTTAACCTCACTGAAGATCAGCTTTCTCATGTGTAAAATGGAGATATTTCTACCTCACAGAAATGTGAAAAATAAATGTGAGAAAACTTACACAAAACATAGTACCTTTCAACTAATATTCAAACGAGGCAACTATTATGATATAAGATGCCAAATATGAATGTGACCTGCCTCATTCTAATTCGGTCTTAATCCTCTTATACGAATCCTTTTTAAGAGGATAAAAGACAGGAAAAGTTCCCTAGAGAAGCTAGGGGATAAAATTCAGAGAAGCTCACAGAAAAGCTAAAAGAGGAGAAAGCCCCAGAGAAGCTAAGAGAGGAAGCCACTTATGCCAGAAGCTGAAAGCAGTGAAACCCAGGAGAAGAGACCAGCAGTTGTTCCCACGTGCCTGGTCATGTGAAAGAGTTGCTGAGAATTGCTGGTAGCCAGTCTTTGGGGAGAAGGAATCCTCCCATTGATGCCTTCATTTGGACACTTTCTCAGCCTTAGAACTGTAAATTTGCCATCTAATAAATCTCTATTGTTAAAAGCCAAAAAAAAAAAAAAGATGCTAAGTGTGATACCTGGAACAAGGTATATATGTTCAATAATATTGTTAGCTATATTTATGGCTAGGCACTGCTTGACCAATAATGCAGGAAGGAGTCTTATTTATAGGTTTAACTCTTTTCTACTATGGAGCTTTTGGAAAGCCTTGGGGTTCTAAAATATGGTATTTACTGAAAATACTTCAGTTTAAAGACCATTTCCAGGAGCTTGAACACAAATGGAAAGGAAACATGATACCTAATTTATACCCAGTTTTCTTTTCCAATAAAAACTCAATAGAGGATTCTGCAGTAAAGTTAAATGAGTATCTATCTATAGAGGAGTTAAGTGAATTAAGAGTTTTATAATGCCATTGACCAAAAGTATTACTTCCCTCAATCTTTTAAAGAGGTAGCTTTATTTGATACATGTATCACATACTTGGGAATCAGACAGGCCAAGTTCCAAGTCTCATTAATTCCATGACCCAACACAACATAACTGAACTGCCTAAATGTATTTCCTCTTCTATAAAATGGATATAGTGATTACACTTCACCAATATAGTCATTGGGAAGATTAGATTAAATAATGTATGTAAAACACCAGTGCTCAGTAAAGGTCAGGGTTCCCTTTGGGGAGAACATCAGAGTATAAAGATTTGCTATTAAACAGATGCTATGTCATGAATAGATTGCATACTGATTCGTGCGTCCAAAAATTAATCAAATTCTGTGGAGGCACAAATCATAAACAAGTATCACAAGAAACTCTGAAATGAGATATAGAGCACTTGAAAATTTTTCCAACCCATTATACCAAAATTATACAAATAGTAAAAGAAAAAATAGCCTGTCTCAGTCTTCCATTTTTACTCCATCTAAATTTGGAAATTTACATTAACTCTCTTTACTACCTCACTAATGAGTTTACCAACTGATATACTATGTTGGTAGTAAATATTTCATCTTATCAATGTACCAGCTCTATCAGCTGAATTTATCATGTGTTTATTTGCTGATTTCACATACTCAGTGCCTATTATGTAATTTCTGAAACGGAGACTGAGATGTGAATAAACTAGATTACAAGACCTGTGAGGAAGAAAACAGCATGCAAAGAATTAACCTTGCCCTCCTTTCTTTGCTCCTTCTTTTAAGTCTATTCAAGTTCCCAGTGATCTTCCTACAAGAGTGATCTATTCTATCCCTTGGCTATGTGTGAATTGAGGGAGGAAGAGTTGGGGCAGATGGTTCCACGGTGCTCCTAATTCTATGATCAAATGTAGCACCTTTGCAGGCTTCTTTGATGATAACCAAAGAGCTAGTTGGTCTTCTTACAAATGTGTGCAAAGAACATTATGTTTCTGTGTTCAATATTTTACAAAGAACAAGATGCTTACCTATTATATCTATACTTACTGAAGGTAATTAACTAAACTGTATATTTTTCCAACATACTTGTGCTTATAGCTCTGTTTTGAGTGCAAGCCTGATTTATATAGATAGTTATTTACTTAGTTCTAAAATATTTCAATTTCAACAACCTAATAAGTTTGATGGTAAAACTCCTCTACTGTATACTTAACTATAATCACTACAAATCTAAAGGACTTCATTTTTGTCTTCCAAAATCACTTACACATGCACTCAATTATGACCATGTGAAAATGTGAGGTCAGAGGCAAGGCCTGAGCTCTATTCCTGCATCTGATCAATCCACTCATTCAGCAACCTTGGCCCGATCACTTCTTCTCTCTGAATCTTAGTTTCCTTGTCTATCAAATCAAGAGCTTAGAATCTTTCAATTTCAGATGGGGGGAAACCCAAATTAAACTGGCTTGGGAAAAAATAACACACTGTGTGTATGGTGTGCGTTGAGGGAAGGGAGTGTTTATTGCATAAGGCAATAAACTTAAAATACTGGTTGTAAATGGAGCTTTAGTTACAGCTTCATCTGTTTCCAGTACCTGGTCTCTTACTCCATGTTAGCTTTACTCCACTTGGCTTCACGGGCAGACTCCAACTTGTGGCAAGGTGACTACTAGCAGCTTCAAATATTAGCCCTCCTAGGTTCAAGTCCAGAGGTAAAAAGAAATCTCTCTCTTCGCCAATTAGAGCAAGAGTCCTGCACCTATCCCTGAGCCAGTCAATGAGGCCAAAGAGATAGAATATGTTAGCCAGGTTTAAGTTATGCATCCACGCCTGAAGCCAGGAATACAGTCAACTTCGCCCAAACCACCTGGGTTAAGAGTTGGGGAAGGGTGGGTCCCAAAGTGGAAATTCAGGTGCTTTTACCAAAATGAGTAAGAAATACCTCATATAGACTCTGATTACTAATGTTATTTCCAGTTCCAAATTTGTATGACTCCATAAGAGATTCTTTCCAAAACATTCAGAAATAAATGTGAGCTATTTTTATTTGACACTCCGAAAGCTTTTTGAAAATAATTTAGATTCTTAATAAGAGAAAAACATTTAAAAGTGATATCTTGTGAACGGTGAGTAAAGTGGTGAAGTAATGAAGTAATCGGTCTTTCCAATGACTGACTCCAAGCAGATTCTATGGTGACACTATTCTTCTAGAATAAATGTATCAGGCAAAACCCTCAGACAGATTCTAATATTAAGATACTGAAAGGCAAATCCCATGCCATTACAAAGATACAAGGACTCATTTCGCTCTATTATGATAAAATTGCATAAAGCAAAAATTACATGAAATTTTCCGGCAGAAAACTCACAAAGGCAATTAGGTGCTGATTGTTTATTGGGTAGAAAAAATAGGGCAATTAAAAGGAGAATTGAGGCTGCCACTAAAGGAGAGAGACTGATAAAAGAAAATGTGTTCAGAATCCAAAAATGGTCCATGGGATTTTTTTAATACTGTACAAATAGCAAAAAGCTTTGCTTTGAGAGAATCAGTGAAATAAAACTTTGCTGTCAGCAGCCTGGACCCCTGCCTAACAATGATTTACAGGGGTCTGCGTGGCTTAGGGATACAAAAGGCTACAGAGCAGGCCTTGGGGTGCAGTAAGTGCTGTTTTAGAAGTCAAACCTATAGATGTGATCAGGGAAATGCATGGACTAAAGACTAAAACTTCTGGAACAGAGAATGATTGACCACACTGCGTTATTATGCAGCCTCCTGATACTGTGTGATCAGACACAATTTCTAGGCAGCTTTGTAAATGATTGACAGGTGCCCTGTCAGCTGACACAAGTACAGGAAAATGGGCAGAAATTGGAAGGATAAAAATGCAGGCATCGCTTTTAAATGAATCAGTATAATTCTCCTCATAGTCCTCAGAAGGTCCAGGGGTGTTATGCTTATGAATGGCAGGCAGACTCTTGCTCATTTATATATATCCTGGTATAACAAATCCCTGGCTTGAGAAGAGGGGGCTAGGAATCTGAAGACAGGAGTTCTAGTTCAGGTTCCACCACTGACTCCTTGAAAGACCCAGAAAAATCACTTTCCCTCCAGGCCTTGGTTTCCCCTCCTTATCTAGAGGTGGTGGACTGCACCATGTGTGTTAGCTGAGCATGGTCTGGAAGCTCGTGCCACTGTTGAAAAACAAGCAGGCCAAGACAAGGTTGTAGTGGAACACCTGAAATTTTATCCCACAAACTTAAAACCCACACTGTTCACATCAGATATTTTTCAAAAGGCAAAGGCCAAAAACATACAAGAGAAGTTGTTCAGTTGAAGTGGGCTGAGGGCACAGAATCCCTCCAACTCGTCTTCCTCTGCACTCATACCTCAACAGCTCCTGAGGGGTCTCTGAAGAGGCAAAACTTCACAACTGCTTGAAAATCACTCATTTGTACACGAGAACACTGATGCTGCGAAGGAGTAATTAATTGGCTTGCAGCCAATTAAAAGGAAAAAAACAATTATCTTGTTCATGGAAAGCTGTGACGAAAACCTAGGCTACCTGACCTCTGATCTAGTGCTCAATGCCAGACATCAGGAGGTGCCTTTAGTGAAGGGTGGCCAAGTCCAGAAGGCACATTCTGGCTTTTCAAAATGAATCTGAGACTTGAGTCCCCACAATATGTTTTCTAGCTAACCCAAAAACCTCCAGCTACAAACAATGAGAAATACTAGGTAAACTATAACAAATACTGCAGAAGTGCAAAGTTGAGCTCACAAGAAAAAAGTGACTTCCTAGTTTCTAAAGCTAAAGAGAGAATAAAACTAGAACTGATAGTATGTGTAGGTTAATGTGGAAGACACCCTGGGTGGGGTGGACAGGTGAAAGTCTCACAACAAAGGACTTGGACTTTAGCCCCCATCAGAAACAAGAGATCAGTCTTAAACCTCAGCAAGCAGAGAGTTAGAATAAAGCTCTTCAGTAGGCTGTGTCTCATTGGGAGGGTGGACTAGAAATAATCTACTCACTAGCACAGAGAGATGATAAGAAAATCAATCTCAACCTGGATTTGGGAGTGGTGGGGGGCAGTGGATGTCTCCATAAAAATGTGCAACTATGAGACTGCCTCTACAGGCTTGAGGTTGACACAGTCATCAGGGTCCAAGAAGCCTAGAGCTTAGAAATTAATTTTCTTAAATGGTAATTGGCCAATGATACTCGTAGGTTATCAACTCTTGTTCTAGAACATTCTATATAAAACTGTACCTGAAATTTGGTATATTTTGCTTATAAAATTATCTGATGCTAGTAGATGTGTACTGATTAGATTTTATACTACAGTTCCTATTTCACTAATGGTTATATATCTATTAGATGTTCTGCTCATTTTCAATTCAAAACTAAGACCTTCCATGATTTTCACCTTCTTAGTAAAATGCTTATTTTATCAAAGTTTTCTAATTTCATTGGCATACTGTTGTTTGCATTCTATTGTGATTTTTATGTCTCTCGATTTAAGAATGTTCTATCTTCCATTCTTAATTATGTTTTTTTCTTCCTCGTTTTTGTGGTTAATTTTGCAGGAAGTTTATCATTTTCATTAATATTTTCCAAAAATTAGCTTTTGGCTCTATTACTGTTTTCTATTTTCTCTTTCTCTTCAATTTCTTCAATTTTGGACTTTCTTTTTATTATTTCCTTCCTTCTACTAATTTTCAGTTTACACTCTTATTCAATTTTCATGGGTGGACCATACAATCTCTGATGCAATCCTCTGTTACAGCACAGAAGTGGCCACAGGCAATCCATAAACAAATGGTCACAGCTGTATTCCAATAAAATTCTCTTTACAAAAACAGGTAATTGGCTGAATTTGGAGCGTAAGTCATAGCTGGCCATCCCCATTCTAATCAACAGAAAACTAGGAAAATCTCCCTAACTTATTTAATGATACTAATAATGAAACTATTTAATACCAAAAATCAGGCAAGGATTAGAAAGAAAAAGAAAGGCAAATGTCACTTCTGAATACAGAAGCAAAAAGTCTACATAAAACTTTGGCAAGCTGAACATAGCAAAATAAAAAAATAATAATGCAACATGAAACAAGAACTGCCCCAGGAATTTAAGGATGGTCTAATATTGGAAAACTCTGCCAATGTACTGTATTTAGCATAATATCAATCAAAATCCCAATAAAGTTTTTCAGGAAACTTGATAAATTGATCCTCAAATTCACTCAGTGGGCTAAGACTGTTTTAAAGGAAAAGAATATATGTGGGTCCCTTTTATAGATAATTGGCTTACTATGAGACCATACTTAAAGCAATATAATTTTGGCTCAGGGAGGCTCCATACATATGGGAGGTGGTACATGACAGAATAGGTATCATAAATCAAATGATGAAAAATACTACTCGATAAAATGGTGCTGAAAACTTTGTTAATCCATGTAGCAAAATGCAAAAATAGATTTCCAGCTCATGCATAAAAATTAATTCTGCATAATATCCTAAATGTAGTAGGCAAATCTTTAATATTTTGGAGACTATCTTTATAAATTTCAAGATAAACACTGATTTCTTAAACAGGACTTAAAAAGTCAAAACAATAAGAGAAAAATTTTAATTTGACTACATTAAAATTAAAAATGTTAATTACAAAAGGCACATAAACCCTGTGAAAAGGCAAATCACAGATTCAGAGAGGATGTTAATAACGCAATAAAAATGTATGAAAAAAAGAGAAATGATACAAGAGAAAAATGTGTAATTGATAAGAACTGGGATATCACTGAGAAAAAATCCGAATGGTCAATGAATGTATAAAATAATGATTGGCCTCACTAGTAGTCAGAGAAATTTTATTCATTGGAAATTCTATACAGCTATTAAAATGAATAAAAGTGGAAAATGAAATGCAATTTAACATCCATTAGAGATTGAAATGTCTAATAAACCGAGTGATTGATCTGTTGGAAAGTAGGAATTATTTTAAGAGGTGTAATTTCATAAGGTCATGCCCAGATTGATGGAAAAACCTACCAACCAGAAAACGTAAATTAATACAAATATACACTGGAATTCTATAGAGCTATTAAAATAAAACACAATAGAGCTGCACAAATTGGCATGAACAGAACAAAAACACAATGTGAAATGCAGAAGGCAAATAGCATAAAGATAGTATTCATGCAAATAAAAAATATAAATATAATAAAAGTATAAGTAGATGCTCAAGAAAGATAAAAACTACCTTCCAGAATAGGAGGAAAAAGGGATATGGGGTTAGGTTTTTGACCAATCTGTAAAGCTTTATGTCCTAAAAAGTAAAAATAAAAAAAGGAGTAACCTGAATCAAATATAGCAACATTTGGGTATATTATTTTTTTCTACTTTTCAATATGTTTGAAATATTTCATAATTAAAATTTGTTTATCATGCTGATGACTACCTTCCTGGTGGATAGACAAATACATTAGTAAGAAGCAGGAGACTTCTTACATAAGGGATGCTCTTGACAGGGAGTTTCAGGATTAAGATTAATTATACTAAGTGAAAGATAGAATAATGTCCCCAGTGCTTGCAAAGAAGCCCATGACCTAATCCTTGGAACATGTGAAGATCAATTTTACTTGACAAGGACAGCAGTCCACAATCCCATTCTCCCCATAAATTTTAAAATATAGTCCCTAAAATCTTTGGCTATCCTGATAACCTTCGATACATCATGCTGGTTCTACAACATCATGATGATTAAACTTGATGAGCAAAAAGGAACAAGTGTGAGATGGTCTAGTAACATATGAATGCCAGAGATTTTTTATTTTTTATTTTAATTTTATTTTACTTATTTATTTATTTATTTATTTATTTGCATGGGCAGGCACTGGGAATTGAACCCAGGTCACTGGCACAGCAGGTGAGAACTCTGTCACTGAGCCACCGTTGGCCCCCCATGCCAGAGATTTTGCAACAACCCTCACAAATAATCAGGCAAGTGCCACACTAGTGAAGTTTTCAGGGGTTCTTTGGCCTTGGGCATTTTCTCTAAAGTAAAAGGCAAATTATTGTAATTTATATCACCTACCACTAAGAAAAAGGTATAGTACTTAGAAGGGCTCTTTGAATTTTGGAGGCAATATTGCTAGACTTTGGAAACCTGATCTAACTTACTAAAAGACTAAAGGCTACCAGTTTCTTGTATGGTTCAATTCAGAAGGAAACTCTGCAACAGATCCAGGCTGTAGCACAAACAGTTCTGTTCTTTGGCTTTATGATTCAGCATGTGCAAATGAACTAGAGCCATCTGTGGTAGTTAAAGTTGCTACACAGTCTCTAGCAAATTCAAATACAAGAGTTGCAGCACAAATCCCTGGGATCTTAGTGGTAGGGCCAAGCCCCTGCAGGAGAACCATTTACCATTAGAAAATTAGCTCCTAAAGCACTCATAAGCCCCAAAAGAATCTGAGTGCCTGAGCAATCTATACTCCAAACTAATCAATGTGAATAGCCAGTTATGAAATTCATAGTATCTGACACAATACTTCAAAAAGTCAGCAGCATTCCATCAAACATAGAAGTGGTAGATTTGGGACTGGATTTGAACAAGTCCAGAAGGTAAGAACAAATTACCTGATCTAGTGGTTCAGGGTGACCTATATAGCTGCAATTCAGTTCCCCTCTGTGGCCTTAAAGGGGTTTCCCTTTGTATTTGTCTTTTTCAAGTTGTAGAGCAACAGATAACAGATTCCAAAAAAGAAAGTATATCTGCCAAAAAGTTAGAGGTCAATGCTTTCCTGAATTCTGTCCTGTGGGTTAAGGAAACAGTCTTCAACAAGACCCTGACTTCTGTTTTCACTTACCAATAGTCTTTTCACACAACATCCAGGGTCACCCTTTTTAAATATGAATCAGTTGTGTTGTTCTCCTTCTTAGAACTCTCCAATTAATGATCTCCAATTACTTTAACTTCAGAATAAAACCCCAAGTCCTTCCTACCAGTCAACAAAACCTGCATCACATGTGCCAAGAGTATCTCCCTGACCTCCTTGGCTCCTTCATGCCTCCTGAGACACCCATGTCTCTTTGTTAGACACCCCCCAATCTTTCCATGACTTGCTCCTTTAAGTCTCTACTCAAGTGTTGCCTCCACAGTGAGGTCTACTCTGACCACCATCCCTATCCCTTAACCCTATACTCTGCATTGTCTTTCTTCACTGCTCCTTATCATTACCTGACATCATATATTATTTGTTAATGTCTTGCCTATGGGAGAGGGTAGAAATTTTACCCTGTTATCTCTGTATCACTGGCATCTAGAACAAAGCTAGAACAGTATTTCAAACATGGTGGTGACCCAGTTAATATTTGTTGAATAAATGACTAAATGCCTGAACACTTCTGATTTTGTAGTGATACTGGTAACAAGATTCCATCATCATCTTTCAGAATTCCTCCTTCCAGTTAAACTTCTCATTGAGAACAAGTGGTTAAAAATCTGTACAATAATGTATTTTTAATATATTTTTTGGAATTCCTTTTTTAGCTTACAAAATTAAGGTATTCCCTGTAACTATTAATACAATTCAAAAAAATTAATTAATTATCCCTCTCCTATATCACCCTTGTTCTCCACCCCTAATCTAAGACACCAACATTAATTATTGGTGTGTTTCATTCCATGACTTGATCCATGAAAATATCAAAACATAGTATTTTCTTTTAATTTTGTAATCTTGTTTTTTTTTTGCAATCTTGGTTTTTATACAAATGGAATCATACTATATATAATTTCTATAATATATTTTTATACCTAGGGAAAGAAAACCAAAAACACTTAGGGAGGGTGGGCCACGGTGGCTCAGCAGGCAGAGTTCTTGCCTACCATGCTGGAGACCCGGGTTCGCTTCCCGGTGCCTGCCCATGCCAAAAAAACTTAGAGAAATTGAATGGGTAACATGCACATATTAATATTTCTGTAAATTTTTTCACAAGATGATCTTCACAAGACCTTTCCATGGTTTCCACCTAGGAAATAAACGCTATCCATATAATGTATTATTTGCTGAGAAATCTTTGCAAATTGAAACCTCAATAGTCATCTGTGACAACAGAAAGCAGAGGACTGAAAAGCAGATAGGAAAAGACCAAACCACTAAAACTGAGGTGAATGTTGACCACAAATATGAGCCTATAGGCACACCACACTGTGGCAATCTGTTCCTCACAATTTAGCTGACCAGGATCCAATTCTGCCAGGTGTGGATGGCAGCAGGTCCTGACTAGTAGTTAATAATTAGACTCTCTGGCCAGGTTTCTGAAGCTTCTGTTGATGACATCTCCTAACTGTGTAATCAAAAAACAATCTCCCCTGCCTAATGTAATCACAGGCCCATAAACTCCCTGATTCAAAGCACAGATTGACCTCTGAAATTGGAGTAATTCACCCATTTGTGTTGACCTTCATGCTCACTCTATTCAGAGTTCACAAAGGCCAATGCCCGGGCTCTCTTGGGGTGAGGACCAGTTGGTTGTGATGCAAGTTTGTGAATCCTGGATTTTGAGGGATGTCCATCATCTTAGTTTGTCAGGCTGCCAGGACAAATACTACACAATGAGCTAGCTTAAACAAAGGGAATTTTATCTCTCAGTTTCAGATGCCAGAAGTCCAAAATCAAGGCATCTATAAGTCCATGCTTTCCCCAGGAGTCAGTAGCACTCTGGTGCTGGCTTGTTGCAATCCTCAGGTTTCCTTCGCTTGCACCTCTGTCTTCCATCACATGGTAATGTCTCTCCTTCTAACTTCTCTTCAAGATTCCATTGTCTTCCAACTTTTTCCTGTGTGGCTGTCTCTGATTTATCATAATACCTCTAGTAATATGGATTAAAGCCCACAGTGATTCAGTTGGGCCACACATGAACTAAAAAATAGCATCTTCATTAGGTCCTATTAACAATGTGTTCAGAACCAGAAGAACTTGGATTAAAACTAAGAACATGTTTTTGTCAGATACCTAATTCATTCTATCACATATATGACATATTGATAAGTAAGAGAGAGAGAATCTGCACTTTCTCAGCCCTGAATTCATATTGTTGTGCATATTTCTGCTTTGAGCTCATTTATATAATTAATTCCCCCATTGAAACCTTAGCCTTAAGTCTCAGTAGAGGATGCTTTATGGTTAGGCTCCAAATGGTTATTCCAAATTACTTATATCATAAGCTTCATCTTTTATTGCCCCATTCCCATCATTCCTATTAGTGGAGGAATGGAGGAAGTTCAAAAGGAAAAGGCAAAAAGAAATGTGAAATTTTGTGAAACTGAGCATATCAAGTTTTAAGATTCAGGGACCTTAACCATATTGCTAACTACACACAAGTTGTCCCATCTTCTCTACTTAGTCTATCATTCGATAAAGAGCTTCTGGTGAGTATATCCCATATCCTACTTCCATTAACCCCTACACTGGCATACTGTTTACAGAGCATTCTCCCTGGATGGTTAGGGAAAAGCCCAAGCTAAGTTTGCATAGATTAGTGAATCAAAGATTCTATTGAAACAGTCATATTGTATTGGATTTATTTTGAATATTCAATCTAGATATTTCTATGGTTTCTAACAAGCCTGCCTTGCCAACCTAGAGCCAGGCTTGTGCAATGTCCACCTACTGGTCAGGGAACAATTACTGACATTAATGCAATTAATCAATTGCATTATGACAGACATGAAGTAATTCTTTATAGCATTTTTAAATGTTATGTTGATCTATAAATATTGTTACTGAAAGATGTCTATGACTGTGATAAATGAAAAATAAAGAAGGTTACAAAACTGTAGGTGTAAGTTATGCTTCTACATCTATGTGTGTGCGGTTTTGTGTGTGTATATACACATACACACACAAACGACATCTGAAAAGATATCCAAAGAACTTGCTCATTCAACCAACAAATACTTATCTATGCCAGTTATTCTAGATGCTGGGGATAACAGCAGAGAACAAAGCAAAGTCAATATCTTCATGGTGTTTAGATTTTACAATAACAGGAAAACAACAATCAAATAAAGTAAGCAAATGAATAGAATCTCAGACAGTGATAGATAGGTACTTTGGAGAAAAATAAATCCAGGTGTACTGGATTGTGCTTTGTTGTCACCTTGCCTAAGGCTGGTGTCTCAGTTTGCCAGGACTGCTATGACAAATACACACACTGGTTAACTTAAACAACTGGGATTTATAGGCTCACAGTTTGGAGGCTAGAAGTACAATACCAAGGTATCCACTGACCATGTTTTCATCTCAGTTTCCAGGCTCTTATGACAAATATAACACAATAACAATGGAAATTTGTTGGTTTATGATTTCAGAGGCCAGAAGTTCAAATCAAGGCATTTGCTAAAAAAAAACTTTCTTCCTCCCCTGGTCACAGCATTCGTGCTGGCTGGTAATCCTTGGGTTCCCTGGCTTTCCCATCTTGTGATGCCCTCTCCTTTCTCTATTGGGCTCCTTTGAATTTCAGCTTCTGGCTGCTCCTTGTGACTTTCTCTCCTACTTTGTCTGAATTTCTTCTGCTTATAAAGGATTCCAATAATCCAGATTAAGGTTTGCCTTCATTCAGTTGGGTCACATATTAACAAAAATAACACTTTCAAGAGATGCTATTTACAATGGGTTCACACCCACAGGAATGAGATTAAAAACATGTTATTTTTCTAGATCATATAATCCAATCTACCACACTTAGAGTCTGTAGCATTCTGGTGCTAACTTGCTAGCAATCTTTGGGGTCCCTGGCTTGTAGATGTATCTCTGCATCTCTTTCCCTGTTATAATATAACATAATGTAATGTAACATAGCATAGCATAGCATAATAAATATAAATATAAAATTAAGATTCTGGTTCATTTTGGCTTCATCCAAATAGGATATTTGAATATACTATTTACAAATGAGTTCCTACCCACAAGATCTAGGGTTAGCCTTGAATATATCTTTGTGCAGGTCCTGATTCAATCTTCCACACCTGGGAATTATGTTTCACAGAATCCCTTTCCCTGTAAGGCTTTGGGTGGGAGTTGGGCATAAAAAAGGAACTTCTGTGATATTTTAGGAGGCAGAAATTAAGAAGTGGCCATCACTTCGGGAGGTCATAACTGTCAGGGCAGCTGGCGTACCTGGTGGGTTTCTGTTTCCAGCTCATCTTCACTGCTGGCCCTACTGACCAATAGCAGCCACAAGGCAGCTATTAAACTCTTGACTACAGTTCTCTCAGAGGTATTCTACTACATTTCATTAACACTCCACCCTCCTAGATAACTACTATATACCATTCCATCTTTCCCCCCTTACTTTCTATTTCACTGAGAAATGCAGAGAACTTCCACATATTTCCACAACTACATCTACTAAGAAGAGATCATCTGAATCTAAATGTTCTGCTTTCCTTCCTACGACTAGAAGCTCACATATTCTCCTTTTCTTCCCTGTGAACACAGGATAATTGTATTTTCCAGCCTTCCTTATTTTAGGGCATAGGGATTCATAGTAGCAAAGGAATGTAGGTGAAACTAATATAAGTCATATTTAGATCTGGCCCTTGAAATCTCCCTTGAGATTCTTGGCCACTTTTTCCACCCCATCTGCATGGCTGGAAGTGATGTCCAGTAAGGCAGAACCACACCGTGGAGCTTCAGTTCTAGATTCACTACTTGGAGACCGTGCTACCCAAGAGGGCCTCCCAAGGTGCACTGGGCTATGGGATGAGAGAGAAATAGTCTACTGTTTTAAGCTACTATGATTAGTTGATAATTTTATAGCATCTAATAATCACGACCCTGACTAGTATATGTTCAGTCACTCTAGATGAACTGTCCATATCGAGGCCAACTCCTCCAGCCCTACACTAGATCCTGTTGTCTCTTCCCTACTCAACGGTGAAACTCCAAAGACTGCCCCCACTCCTTCCTGTATCATCAATTTCTCCCTCTCTGCTAGATTAACCCCAGTAAGCAAACATACTGCAATATTCCCTACATTTAAAAATGACAAACAGTGCTTTTATCTGGGTGATGAGACTTTTTAAAGAGATTATTATCTTTTTCCTCTTCCCTATATCGTTTAAATAAATCTTGTTTACAGAAACAAAACTAAAAACATTCTTCACCCCTGAAGAAGTTCTGCTGGGTACGTGATATTACCAATGATATCCTCTTTCTTTCAAGAGCTGAACATTCCCTGGGGCTCCTCCCTTTGTTCATGACCAGCCGAGAGCCCGACTCTCAGAACCTATTTACTGCACTGAGTCTCTCCACCCAGCATTCACAAAGAACATCAGAGAAATGGAAAAGAGAAACACACCAGAGACTTTGCTTCCCATCGGCACTATTCCCATTCTACGCTGTGGAGAAGCAGGGGACATTCATCATTAGCTGCTCCTTCTCCTCTAACCAGTCCATATTCACTTGGCCTGGTGCTCTCCTACTTCAAAACCACATATATATATATATAAAAAGAGAGAGATGCTAGAATATATATATATACACATATATATATGGTTTCATATTGGTTAGTCAGGGTTCTCCAGAGGAGCAGAACTGACAGGATATATATGTAAATATTAACAGATGTATTAAAGGAATTGTTAGACCATGGGGACTAACAAATCCAAACTCTGTAGGGTCGGCTGCAAAACTCTGATGAAAGTAAAGTTTAATTCCACAGAAGAAGCCAGCTGGCTTAAACAGAGGCAGGAATTCTCTTTTCTGATTTTTGAAATCCTCAGTTCTGGGTTTAATACTTCTAACTGATTTGATGTCTTAAAACTCTGCTCATGCTGAGGGCAACCTCCTTTGTTGGTTATAGATGGAATCAGCCATAGATGCAGTCAACTGACTATAGATGCAAATCTATCCATGAAATACCCTAAAGTAACAATCAGGACAGGGTTTACTTAACCAAACAACTGGATATCATAACGTAGCCAAGTGCACACATGAAACTATTACACATATATATGTACATACATACACATATATATGATTTCAAGTAACTTAAATCTCACTAATTTCAAAGAAATTCTATTTCATTCCATCCAAATCAATAAAGTACCCATCACTGATTTTTCAACTTAACCTTCTGGCACAATCTAGCCCTTGAAAGAGTTAAATATTTTTTTAATTTTTAAAATCTAAAGAGAAAGAGTTTTCTAAACAGAAACAAATTAATTTCTTCACATTTACATTTCTGTAATGGGCATCAGCTGCTGTTGTATGCACACTTGATTCACAAAAGCACTTCTTTGTGGAGAATTTTTAAACTGCTGCCAGTCCTGAAATAAGTGTTCCTGTTTCATTTGGACAGGGATCAGAGCTTCTGTCGTTTTCTTAAATGTTTTATTGCAGGTTGAGCAGGTCCCTAGGTGCAGCAATTTGACTGGGTACCGTGGAAATTCTGAAGAATATCAGTCTGTCATCTCCTCCCCCACACTTTATTCAGCTAGAAGGCTGTTTGCTGTCAGTCTTCAGGGGGATAAAATAGCTTTTGGACAAAACAAGTCAGACACTACCCTGCTGCCCTGCAGATTCCTGCTGTCAACCATGACTCTGGGCCACACCAAATGTCAGGCCTAAGGAAACAAACAAGAACCCAAAGAGCAGAGGTGGCAGCAGCCTCTATTTCAGTGACATTCTTCTTCATAAGAATATTGGCTAAAACCTCAGGTTAAGAAGAGCTGTTAGGCAGTAACACTTCAATGCTTTATTTCACTACCTGTGTTTAATTCATTTTAATTTAAACTCAGGAAAGAGAGCTTAATTAGAACCATGGAACTTCACCTGCTATACTTTGGGGAGCAAGAATTGTGCCTTCACCACATGCCTCAGAGTTTGTGTCTGGCAGAGGCGATCACTCCAAATTTTGGAAGCAGACACATTCTCATGTAGAGCACCAGAGGAAAATGCCTGCCGGTCTCCAACCTCCTTAACAAAGAGAGTTAATCAATTTCAATTCAGTCAATCAACAGGTATGAATTCAACATCTGCCATGTGCCTAACTTGAGGATCTGGAAGAAACAAAGCTTTGAGTTGGACTGAAGTCAGAAACAGCCAGGGGCATCTTTATTCCAATATCAGCAGCTGCAGGGGAGAAGAAAAACAGAATTGATTTCTCCCCTTCCACAGTTTAATGGAATATGTTTATATATTAAGAGAACAAAGAACAGAAAGAGGAAAAAAAGAAAAAACTAGTGTGGTAGGTAGGTCATACAGTTTAAGTGAAATAAAGTAGCTATATTTCATGACTTATTTTTTTGTCACAAGTAAACCTCTATAATATATTCTTCACACTTTTTTAATTTGAGATAAGTCTTGGGGTTAAGGAACTACATTCCCAATAGGCCCTGTCACTATAGAACAACAATTTGACCACAAGAGTCTATTTCTTGGTAATGCATATCGAAAACATAACAAAGAAAGTCTCTACCTTATGATAAGGGACAGAGCCTAGTCAAATTTAATCTTATCTGAGACCTTCTCCTCAGCCTAATTAATCAATTAATATGATTCTGGGTTTAGCTCACTAAATCAAAAAGTCTCTTTAACCTTCAACATTCTTATCAGCTCACAGAAAGGAAATTGAAGGCACAGTCCCTGAATACACAAAGAGATTCTAGCCCAAGGTGATTGCTTCCTTTGCAAACTTCTATACCCACAACAAAGCTGTGGCTTCTAATCAGGGATAAGTAAAAGTCTTATGACAATTTTATTTCACACTTCTCTTCTCAAAGGAAAGATGCACACTTTCCGATTCCATAGAAGGAACAGATGATACAGAAGTTCAGGACATGGTCCCTGCCCCCAAGAAGCTCCTGAGAAAATCTAGCATTTGACAATGAAAAGTCGATTAAAGGTTCAGCCACCTGACTCTAACTAAAACTGGAAATCAGAAAAAAGGGATTTTAGAGTAGACGGAAGAAGATGGAAGACATGGAATTTGAGTAAATCTTGTCTTAGTGGCTTTATTTGGTTTTCTGGCCTCTTTCTACAGGATCGGTCAATCCGGTTCACCGGTCTGCTCCCTTCCCAGCAACACCTTCCCTAATGAACTGAGGCACGACTCTCCCAAACGCTGTTCGGCAACCCATATCCCCGTTCCTCACTCAGACATATACAACACAGAATGTCGCTGCCAGCTCAGTTTTACCTCTATTTTCCTACTTTGGCAGTTATGATCAATCTCTAGTAGTAATGCTTTCGTTTTAATAGAATAAGTTGCATGTACTGGGTCATTCACTAAAATGAACTTTCTCTGTGTCAAGGTCCAACATTTTGAAATAGGAGAGCCACTGTTTGGCGCCAACCCAGAAAATCACTATGTCCTACAACCTAGCACTTCGCCCTCCTGTGCCTTTCCGCTCCCCACCACTGGCTGGCAGACTCAGAACCAGAACTCTGCAGATGTCTGGTTGCATCCACATTCTGGTCTCTCACAGCTACGGGCGCAAGGGCTCTGTAACTCTATAAACCTTGCTGATTCTTCTCTAATCTTAACCATCCTGGAAGACACGGTGTATACGATAATTTATACTCTGTCAACTTACTAAATCTTCCATAGCATTTCAGTACGTAGAACCAGAAGCTCTACAGACTGTTTCCTTGTACAAATTTAATTGGCTGTTAGACTCAGAGTATCAAGCATGAAGTCATAGAAAGTTCATTCAAAGCAAGGCCAGGTTTCCTATAAGTTATTCCTGAAAATAGAACACATTTAAATTATCACTGCCTTTCTCTTCATTTACCACATTAGGGAAAAAGAGCCTTTGGCATAAGCAAAAATGTTGCCAAAGTCCAGGGTGATTTTAATAGACATTATGGGAAAGGACATTCTTTTCTCTCTCGTCACAGAGAAGGAAAAAAATTCCTATTACCATTGTGAGGGATGGAAGCTGTTTCGACCATGTTCTCAAAAGTATTTTGTTGCTACAACTTTTAACTCAATTATCCAACAAATATTCGTTGATCCTTACCAAAATGGCCCAAAGTTAAACCCAATTCCCTAAAGAAATATAAAGTTCTCAACACACAATGAGATCTGCAATGTCCTCCTTAAATTGCTCGAGGTCTATTATTTCAAGGTTTTCTAGAACCTAAGTTTTTAATCTAGTAGCCTATTCAGAGGAAAGCTTTTCAGGGATGGTGTAGTAAAGAGATCAGAACAGGAAATGTTGGAGAATCCTTTCCTGTACCTTCTTCACCTTTTAAATCTCATTATAAGCTTATTGGAGAACCACCACAGGATAAAATGACACATATCTCAAATATAGAGGGAGATGAGGAGTAAAGTGATATTTTAGTAAATATTGTAAAAATATAAGCCAAAGCTCAATCATTTCAGAACTCCAACATTGGTGACTCCAAAAGGATGGAAGAGAACATGCAGCCATCTGGGTGTACAAAGAAATGGGAATGAGAGAATAATGACAAGTATATCTTGGAACAAGGAATAAACACAAATAAGATGCAAGAAAGAGGAAAAAGACAATCAGAAACACTGAAAAGGGGATAGTGCACAAAATTGTACCTTAAAAATCTTCAGTCTTTTCTACTTTTAATTCCCATTAGACCTAGGCAAGACGTTCCCCTGTGTAGACATCATGCTTTAGAGGTCCCGTCTCTCACCCTCCTCCATCCACATCCCTTCCCACAGAGAAGGGTCAAGTGGACATACTTATCTATGGTTTGTTCCTCCCCTGCCATGTCATGCCTCAGTCTGGAGACTCTGAAATTACTGCCCCACTGGTCCTAATTCCAACTATAGGGTCTGCTTGGGCCTCTCTCTGATCCACCCTTCTGATAGTCTACCACTCTGTATAACTCTTGGCCCAAGGATGAGCAAGGACAGCTGATATGCTGTATTTGAATAGAGCTTGGACCTCCAGACTGGGGTATTCACACTTTCACCTGAGACTTCACCTGGACATAGCCAGAAGTGGGAAGATAAGGAGGACAGGCTATGGGTCAGAAATTGGAGGAAATATGAAAGCCTGGCCTTCCAGCGTCAGGTTTCTTTAAGGGACTTAAAAGGGAAATGCTGCTGGGGGTAGGAGTGTAGACAGCAACTCTTGGGAAGAGGAAACTCTGATAGGACTGAGAAGATATCCTGAAACTGCAGTACTCAAGATTTTCACCAGGTGGCTGGGAGGTTAGAGGTGATGGATAAGCCAGTAGTCGAGCTTGGAGGGATAAAAAGACCTCTCCCACCAAAAAGAGGAAGAGCAAAATCAGGGGGATTATAAGAATGAACATAAGCCACCAGGGGACCCAGCAACTAAAGGAGAAATCCTTTCCGCTCCCCTCCTCCCACCCCAACCTGGTGGCTATCACCAATGAGTCTTCTACAAATAATCATGATATTTGGCAAATAGTCAATTAATTTTGAATTTATACCACATATAGTTATTTTATATGAACTGCCGTTTTGTACATAGCTTTTAACTTTTTTCTGTGAAGGCATATTTTCCAAGATAGAAGCATATAACATATTTATTTAACAGTTTGTTAGCTTGATTTATAATTTTAAACATTTAGACATGTGGCACATGGGCCTGCGTTTGCACCCTTGCTTACACCATGCAAATATGAGCAGCGGACCTGCCATTCTCATCTGAGAGAAGCCACTGCCAGAGTTTGAGCCCCAAAGATGAGCCCAAAGCTGGGTTTACTTCTGTCCTTTTATGTAACCTGAGAACAATTTTATGAGACTGAGAAGACATATAAGGATCACAGAGATTAAGATGCTTGGCCAAGATCACCTAGCTAGTAAGGACTGGGAACTCCAAGGAAATTCTAGGCAACACCAAAGCATCCTGTTTCACGTAGATTATGCCTCAATTCCATCCAATGTAGTGATGTAGGTACAAGGGGCAGCTCGGTTCTTTGATTTGTTTTTTCCATTTAGAATGGGGAAAATGAAACCAACAAGCTAAAATTGAGTGAACTACTAGAGGGGGAATTGCTCTGTAGGGTGTGTGTGTGTGTGTGTGTTTGTGTGTGTGTGAGTGTGTGTGTGAGTGTGTGTGGTGTGACGTATAAATGAGAGAAAGAGAGAGGAGAGAGGGAGAGGAGGAGGAAGAAAGGGAGAGAGATTTGTGGGCTGTTTGAAATAACCAGCAAAGGCCAAGTTTACGATTCATATTCTCGCATGAATCACTGATAAATTCCTTCTGCTAATAAAGATCAAAGCCTTCTTAGGATTTTATTCTTCATATTTAAAAACGAGCTTCGACGTTCAGATCCTGTAAAAATGTAATGGCCAAAAATCTAATACGTTCCCCTATTACTTATATTGTCTTTCTAAATCACATATCAGATCATGTTATTCCCCTACTTTAAAATGTTATGAGATCAATCTAAATTCTTTTGCATGAAAATCAATGCCTTTTATTATCTATATCAAGCCTGCCCACTGAATGTACATATTATGCATAAATATGCCAAAACGCATGTCATTCCCCAAACAGGCCTTACCATTTCATCTCTGTGGTGCTGGTTTACTGTGAGTCCCCTGCCTTGTCTACTATACCTGTTGAAATTTTATTTATTCTTCAAGATCCATTTCAGAATGATTTCTACACTAAAGTCTTTTCACCAACTATATGCTAGATGAGTGGTTACCAAAACCTTTGGAATATATGGATTACCAATATAAAAAATTAAAACCTAATATAGGATTATTTATAATAAATAAATATTATAATATATTTGAAAGGTTACAACAAAGAAAAAAAGGAAAAAAATCTCAGAATAAATGACAGTTCTTTTCAACTTCCTATGAATTGGTTTCATGAAAATATCATTCATTTCTCATATTGCCACAGGAAAAAAAAATTGCCATGAACCAGCACTGGGACCCCTACCCTAGACTACAGGTGAGTTGGTTGTTCCATTAATTGTCTTCTAATAACTTGCAAAGATTTATTACATTGAGTTGTAACTATTTTACCAGATCTCTCTCTCCTCTCACTGATTGCTGATTTTTTTTTTTTAGTATGCTGTGGCCTTTTTTATTATTTTAATTTCATTCTTCTCCATATCCCAAGCATCTAGAATATAACTGGTGCTCAGTACATGTCTGTGAAATTAAATTTTACACAAATGACTCTGTGTATAGAAGGAATGCCAAGGGAAACTGGTCCCAGACAAAAAACAGTATCTACTCAGTAAGAGAATAGTTTCTTTCCTGGATATTTTTATCATTGATGATTCCTGCACTATCAAACCTCACTCACTGAGATCCTTCTAACACAAAGTGTGTTCTAGTTTGCTAGCTGTCAGAATGCAACATACCAGAAACAGAATGGCTTTTAAAAAGGGGAATTTAATAAGTTGCTAGTTTACAGTTTTAAGGCCAAGAAAATGTCCCAGTTAAAACAAGTCTATAGAAATGCCCAATCAAAGGCATCCAGAGAAAGATATCTTGGTTCAAGAAGGCCGATGAAGTTCAGGGTTTCTCTCTCAAGTGAGTAGGCACATGGTGAACACAGTCACAGTTTCTCTCTCATCTGGAAGGGCACATGGTGAACACAGCATCATCTGCTAGCTTTCTCTCCTGGCTTCCTGTTTCATGAAGCTCCCCAGGAGGCGTTTTCCTTCTTCATCTTCAAAGCACTGGCTGATGGACTCTCTGCTTCATTGTGCTACAGCATTCTCTGCTCTCTCTGAATCTCCATTCTCCAAGATGTTTCCTCTTTTATAGGACTCCAGAAGCTTAACAAGACCCACCCAAATGAGTGGAGGCATGTCATCACCTAATCCAGTTTAACAACCACTCTTGATTAAATCACATCTCCAGGGAGATGATCTGATTACAGTTCCAAACATATAGTATTGAATAGGAATTATTCTGCCTTTATGAAATGGGATTTAGATTAAAACATGGCTTTCCTAGGGGACATACATCCCTTCAAACCAGCACAAGGTGTTTTGCTGGAAACAGCAAATAGGCAAAGTTCCTATCTTCTAAATTATAATTTCCCCTTCTTATTCATCACATTTTGAAATCATCTTCTTCCTTATCATGCAGCATTCAAGGGATTTCACCAAATGAGAATTTATTCGCTCTCTGAGGTCACCTGAATAAAAGTTACATAACAAATAAGGTAATAGTCTAACGCACTGGATTAAGCAGAAGGGAAGTTCATTTGTTAACGTAGCTGAAAAGTTACTTTAGTTAAAGCTTGATCCAGCACTCACTGAGGGCACTCTGAACCTCATTTCTTCCATCTTACCACTCTGTCTTCAGCATAGTTTTTTTCATTTAGGGTCGGCTAGTTCATGAAGCTGAGAAAGCTAGCTCCCAGAAGCTCCTTGGGCTATATGATTTTTCTTCCTCATCTTGCAGTAAATAAAATATAACTGCCCCTATATTCTCACAAATTCAATCTAATACAAGGTAGTTTAGATTACCTACCCACACTGAACTAAAGTAAGTGGAATAATTTTCAATGATTGACTGGGTCCAAATCTCAACTTCTAGCTCTAAAGCAAGGAATAGAGCCAGCTTTCCAGGAAACACATAGATCCCCAAATGGAAATTTGGCATTTTTGGAAGGAGGTAAAGGAGGCATAGTTTTTGGCAACAAATGTCCACCAAAATCTGTAAAAGTAATAATTTTCTGAAAACAGAGGTATCCTTGAAACCTGAAGGCTTTCATAAACATACCTATGGGTGTTTAAAAATCTCTCTCTCAAAAAAAAAAAGGTGATGCCTTTTCAAAACTCTTATTCCACCCACACAAAAAGGAGCCATATTATTCGTTCTTTAACAAAGTGGAATTTAAAGATCTCTTCTGGAAAAAGATGGATGAAGATAAAGGGGCTGCTTGAGGAGCTGACCCAGAAAGTAATGATTAATTACATTCTTGCAGTCTGAGCTGTCGAAAGTACTAGAGGGCATCATCTTTCTTCCAGCTTCTAAAGAGGTACAAAGATTCTTTGCCTGTGGCAGTGAGATATGAATGGAAGGTTAGTCATTTGATCCTTCCACAGAAGCAATAATTCACTGCCTCCAAACAGAGCTTTCCAAAGGAACACATTTGAGGGACTCTATCAGACCAATCCACCTTGCTAAAATGGAGAGATTTTTAGCCTCTATTTTAATGGAAGATGGCTTTTACCTGAAGAATTCAGACTGGTTGCCTATCTAGCATAAAATCCTCCCATGAATACTTCAAATAGACCAACATGATGTAAGAAATGACCAATGTTTATAATCTTAAGGCTGATAATGAACAGTAAGGCTCAAATTTTATTTGTCATACAATTGCTGGTTGAGACTTCAACTCCAGTTATAACATTAATTACCCTTAAGATAAAATGTTGAAGCAACAGCCCCATTGAATCACATCTGCCTGTATTCAAGCTCTTAGGTAGGTCCCCACCCCCCTACCCCCCTACCCCCCACACACACTGACTCTGGGATTGGCCTAGTGACTTGCTTTGGCCAATGGGACAGCACACATGCGGCACACAGAGGCTTGAAAAGTACTTACCCGCTGCGGCTTGCTCTTTCTCCTGAGAATTCTTCCTCTACCAGGTGAAAAAGGCCAATAGCCTCCTGGAGGATGAGAGAGTAAACAGAGTGAAGTTCCCGCTAACTCAGTCACCCCAGTTATGCCAGGCATCTCAGCCCAGGCCCAAAGGCACATGCAAACCCAGCCATCAGCAGACGAGGCAGAGATGACATGTACCAAACTGAGCTCAGCCCCATGCTGTCAACCTACAGAACTGAGAGCAAATATTGGCGTTGTTTTGAGCCATGCGGTTTTGGATTGTTTTGGTATACTACAGACTATAGTTGGCACAACCCTCATATCTTAAAGGACATAGCAAGTGATCAATAAATGTTTTCTGAATTACTTAATCTAACTGCATTGGCCATCTTTCTGAATGTCATTAACTATATCTGTAAAGAACTTTTCTCATGGAATATCAGAAAATGTAAAAGATCTTACTTCTTGCTTTATTCAAAAGAAGACATATAGAATGCCATCTCCCAATTAGTGTAGCAAATCTATAAAACAGAAGTTTAAGAGTAAATTAAGTTATTCACCTAAAATGTTTAGCTCAGTTTGTGGACCTCAATATATGTTATTGCTGAGGCTATTGAGGACAGTTGTGGGTGAGGGAAAGGGTGACAATGATGACTCTAAATTTATCAAGTGGAGGGGCTATTTTTAGTCCATATTTTATTCACAGTGCATTACTAATACTAATACCATGCATATAGGAAAATTTGAGGTCTATAATGAAGAGAATGATACTAGGTAACAGAAAGAGGATTTTAAATTATTATTCTGTTTTAAAAACATTGTTATTCTTCAGTCTGAGAATTCATACTTTAATTATAAAAATTCCTTAGCTTTTCATATATAACCTGTTTCCCATTCTCTTTATTGCAGACTAGGTACTGAAATCATCTTTATTAACTGTTCTTTAATTTTTTCCCTCTTATTATCTCTACCAGGCACCCTAGGTATTTTCTTTAAATTGATTTTTTTAGTTCAACTAATTTTCTCTTCATCTACACCTAATCTATTTAATTCATCCCTTATGCTTTTAATTTTAAGGAACATATTTCTCAATCCTGAAAATCTATTTGGCTCTTTATTTCCAATCTGCCAATGTCTTGCATACTGTTTTGTACTTTGTGGTTTCAATTTATTTTTTTTACTTCTTTAATTACAGTAAATATTCTTATGTAATAGCTTCTTTCTGATTTAAGATGTTAAAGTCTTAGGATATTAATTATTCTGTTGTTTGCATCTGCTCGCTCTTGCCTAATTTATAATTTGTAAACATGAGCTTATCTTCAGAGATTAGTGTTTATTCTTTGGGAATCCTATGTGCTCTGGTTTATAAAAGTATTGAAATAGAATCACTTCAGGCTCACTATACTTGTAGAGTAAAGGGTTTCAATTGTTCCAGACCATTTTTAATGCTCAAGAACCAGATCGAATGTCAGATCCTTTCTGGCTAAGCTCTAGTTAGAAGCTTGGCAGGCTCCATTCAAAGCGTACTCTTCGACATATCTAACATAGATAAATTTATTCCTTCCCTCTCCCTGAATCATAGATTTCACACTTGCTAATTCCTAACTTGTCATAAGCCCACAGCCTGAATCCACAAACAATCTTCCTCCCTCCCGTTTCTCATTCAATTCTCATTTCTTCTCTATTTTAAGCTTTTCCCTTCACTTCCCCCTTTTTGGTCTCAAGTTTACCTAAAGTTTATCTGAGTTCAGCTCTACCTCTGAAGCCTATCCCATCTGCGTTGTAATGATTTACTAAAATTCCATTTCAGCATCATAAATTAAGGGTATCATAAGATGACTCTGATCTCAAGTAGGAGTGCATAGAACACATGCAGAATTTGGTTGGGGTGGTGAGGGAGGTATATTTCTTTACAAGATTTGTTTATGACTTTAAGACTGGCTTCCACCTTAGAATAGACTTTATTCTTCATAAACAAATTTTCTTTAGAACAAAATTGTCCTGGCCTTCAGAATATTCACCTTAAATCTTCTCTCGTCAAGAGACTGCCAAAAACAATGATGGCTCTGCAGTATTTTAAATTTTAAGGTTAAAGATTGATATTAGCTCCAGAAAGACTAGAAACCAGTTTGTTGTTCAGGCAAGACTCTTGCAAAAGAAACCACTGAGGGGTTATGAGCAGGGTCTAATTTTCTGAAGCTTATGGCAGTTACAGTTGCCACTAAGCAAACTCACTGGAGATTTCTGAGCAGTGAAAAAATGTATTTTTTTTACAGAATTTCTCAACTTAGAAATGAGAAAATAGATATGCACCCAACTCCAGGTATGGAAGCAGCCTTGAGATTTCCCTCAGCTGTATAAGTAGTAGAAAAAGAAAGCAGTGACCATGAGGGGATGGTAGGAACAAAGTAGAGGACCCCATACCCATTAACCAACTCATTTCAGAGGAAAAGAAACAGTGAGCACATATTCTACTCAAACAGGCAGGGACTGGGGGAACATCCAGGAAAGAAAGGATCCAGAGATGGTCAGGGATATGGCTACTCATTAATTTAGCAGAGTTTAGTAAGAACCTTCTACAAATAAAGCACTGCCATACAAGAGATAAAGGTAGTGCAAGAGATAAAAAATTATTTCAGACTGACTCTCTACTCTCTATAATTCTCTAATCCTGTATAAAACAAAAAGGTGATGGAATGGCAAGTGCAAGTTTTACTTCAGTCATACAGTTAAAGATTTAAAGGCATTCAGTAGAAAAAAATATCTGGCCCTGGTTAGAAAAATTAATAAATCAGAAGTTTATTACTAGTACTCTACCAACAGGCCAAAAATTCCCCAAACAAAGTCAAATTTGCTTAAATATTAAGTCAAGGGGAGAGCAGCAGCCCCCAGTCCTTATGTCACCATTTATATCTTCAGAACAAAATAAAAGAAGTACACTCTAAGCTGTGGAAGCCACAGGCTTTTTACCAATGCACCTATCCCTCTGGGGAGCTAGAGTGTGACAGTGCCTTGTCAAGAAAGCAGCTTCTGCTCTGTTTTAGGGATTAGCTACAATTAGTCACCCGAAAAATACTATTGTCAGTTTCTTGGATATACAGGAAGTACATAAAATGTCATACCATACCTAGCTTGTAAAGCCCTACAAAACTCTATTCAACATCAAGCTTCCAGGAGTCCTTGTTGGAGATTCATGGTCAGGTTCATGTGCCAACTTGGCCAGGTGGTGGTACCCATTTGTCTGGTTGGGCAAGTGCTGGCTTGTCTGTTTTTATGAGGACATTTCATGGACTTAAATCATGATTACTGGCTGTATCTACAACTGATTGCATTTGTAACCAGCTAAGGAGAGTGCCTTCTGCAATGAGTGATGCTTAATTTAATCACCGGAAGGTTTGAAGGAGGATTCAGAAAAGACAATCACTCTTCCTGCTTTAGCTGGTGAGCCTCTCCTGTGGCATTCCTTGCAGACCTTCATTGGAGTCACCAGCTTGCAGCCTGCCCTACAGAACTTGGACTGTATGTTCCCACAGTTACATGAGACACTTTTATAAATTTTATACCCACAGATATTTCCTGTTAATTCTGCTTCCCTAGCTAATACAGGGATGAAATCATGTAACTCACAAAAGACATGCTCAAGTCTTAATGCACATTCTTGTAGTTGTGTATCCATTTGCAGATAGAACCTCTGATGATATTATTAGTTAAGGGATGGACTTGTTTGAGTAGTCTTCAAAGATCCTATTTAAATGAAGCCAAATGGAATCAGGATGGGCCTTAATCCATATGACTGGAATACTTGTATAAGCTAAGGAAATCAGGACACAGTCTGTCAGTTGAAATCAGAAGTCAGTGGAAATCAGAGAAGCATCAGTCTACCATGTGACAGAGGATTTCCAAAACACTGCAGACTGAGAAAAAGCAAGCTCTGCCAACACCTTACTGCTAGACTTCTACCTTCCAAAACTGTGAGACAATAAATTCCCATGGTTTAAACCAGCAAGTTGTGGTATTTGTCATACCAGCCCTGGCAAACTAAGACAGCCCTCAACTCTAAGAGGACTCTCTAGGTTTCTGGTCTACAAAATCAGCAGGTTAGTCTAGATTATTTCTAAAGCCACTTTAGACCT
Source organism: Myrmecophaga tridactyla (assembly GCA_004026745.1). Lineage (NCBI taxonomy): Eukaryota > Metazoa > Chordata > Mammalia > Pilosa > Myrmecophagidae > Myrmecophaga > Myrmecophaga tridactyla. The sequence continues at coordinate 18,721 of PVIY010013209.1, read as the reverse complement.
GGATTTTATGAGTAAGAGATTTTTAGGTTGCCAAGTGCCTTCTGTTATGTTGCTTATTTGGTGACAACATTCGTATAAGTTAATTTCGGTAAAACCGTCCTAAATACAGTTGACTTAAATAGGAATTTATTGTATACTCCCTCTTCTTTGCTTTTTCCTAAATGTTCATAGCCTCTTCCCTGCCTTCTACAACATGGGTAAATGAGTATCCATTTTGCCCCTTAATCATCACGCTGAAAGTTTTCAAATCCAAGTGCAAAATGATGGCTCCTCAGAGGCGACAGCATGCAATTAGACGTCTGCAGTTTTGCATATTCCAAGCAAACAATTTAAAATGTCAAATAGCGAGCAGTTTCTTTGTGTTCCATAAAAAGACTCCTCCTGCTTCCCCCAGACAACCCATTTGCAGAATTGCTAGTAAATCAACATAATTTGTTTTCCCTGAGACTAGGTTCTGCTAGGGAAACCTCCTTCAAAATTGCTGAAGCCACAGCAATTATATAAAATTATTGTATCTCACAATGAGGAACTTCCCTGTAATTGGTCATGCAAATGAGGAACAATAATATATATATTAGACAGAGAATTCTCCTTGCAAGGCAGCTTGTTTTTCCCGTTAGTTTAATTTCATCAGTGTTTCCTTTGTTTCATAAAACGGCTGAACTCTACAATTCAGCAGCTATTACATATCCCAGGAACACACACTTTGCTTGGATGAATTCAAATATTTGCAGTGTCTGAATGCAAATACACCATCATTGTGACATCTCTACTATAGAATGGAGAATAATTAGGCTTTATTTTTAAGCAGCTGACAGGCAGATTTTTTCCAAAAGCTCTAACAGAAAGCCTGCAGGCAAGTCAATAATATCTAATTCCACATACCTGGTCCCACCAAAGAAAATGGATCAGTGCCCTAGGCAGGCCCTTTGTGCTGCACTTTCCCTGAAAGAGAGAACTAGCCCAAGACAAGTAAAAACTCACACTTCTACTATTGTGGTATACAGATATAGATGTAGCCTTGATCAAAGAATGCCCCTGAAATCTGAAAAGGTGATATGTTCTGGAAGCAAAAAGAAAGCTAAATGAGAGCTGAGAAACCTGGGGTCCTAGCATAGCTTTAGAATTGACTAGCTGTCTGGCTACTCTCAAGTCAATTTGCTTCTCTAATCCTCCAATTCCTCAAAACAAAATGAAGGACTTGAGATATGTGATCTCCATGTTACCCTTTTACTATAAAATAGTAGCACCTACCTATGATAAAGGATTGCTATTACACAAAAGGTTGCTATGAAATTATGGCAAGAACATGGCGTTAGAAGTCTTGACAGGGTTGGAGACTGAATTTCAATTTTAAGGTACTAGCTATACGAGTTTGTACTAGGTACTAGCTCACTAACCCTTAGCTTTTTCATCTATAAAATGGATTGTAGGGAGAAGTAAACATTCACCTGGTAAATAGTTATCACTAAAAAACCTGTTAGTTTCTGCCAGAAAAATTAAAGGCAATCCTAGTTAAAGCAACAAGAGTCAAAACTGTCTAGAGCCCTTACTCCCTGAAATTTTAATTTTTCTTTAAACTTATACACTTGTCTTCATGCTGCTTTCCTTTCCAAACTTGAATACTAAGTTGAAAGAAGTACAATGTATTAGTGGTATATCATAGTACAAAGGCTACGAGCTGATCTGGATTTAAAACCTGAATCCATCATTCACTCCAAGACTGAATTTCTACATCTGTAAAATGAAGAAAATCACATTTTATTGTGAACTATAACACATATACAAAAAAGCAATAAATTTCAAAGAACATTGTAACGAGAGGTATGGGTCACAGTTCCACAATTTCAGGTTTTTCCTTCTAGCTTCTCAAAGGCAGTAAAGACTAAAAGAAATATCGATGTAATGATTCAATAGTTATACTCATTTGTTAAATTCTATCTTCTCTGTTATAATTCCTCCTTCTCCTTTGATCCTTCTCCCAATATTTTGGGGCACTTGGGCTATGCCATTTCTAACTTTTTCATGTTGGAAAGGGGTGTTGATAATTCGGGTATGGGAATGGAAGTATTCTTGGAGAGGTTGGCCCCTCTGGGTTTCAGGATTTATCTGGCCTAGGAATCATCTGGATGTTGTAGGTTTCTGGAAAGTAATCTCAGTGTGTGAAACTTTTGTAGAATCCAGATAAGCCCTTGGTGTTCTTTAGGTTTACAGGAACGGTTTTGGTTGGGGTTTGGCAAACCTTGGTAATTAGCAATATCTAGCTGAAGCTCAAATGTAAACAGCCTCCAGAATAGCCTCTCATTTCTATTTGAATGCTCTTAGTCACTAATACCTTATTTTTTTAAGTTTCTTTTCCCCCTTTTAGTTAGAAAAGCACTGCCAACCCCACAGGGCAATGGCCAGGCTCATCCATGGGAGTCATGTCCCACATTGCGAAGGACACTTTCACTTCTAGATGTCATGTCCCACAAAAGGATGAGGGTAATGATTTTCCTGAAGAATTGAACTTAAGAGAGAGAGAGACCACATCTGAGTAACAAAAAAAGTTTTCTGGAAGTAACTCTCAGGCATAACTATAGGAAGGCTTAGCTTCTCTGTTGCAAAAATAAGCTTAATAAGAGCAGGTCTCAAGATCAACGGTTTGGCCTACTGACCTGGGAGTCCATAAACTTTGAGAGAGATCAGGAGTTTCGCTGGTGGCAAACTTTAATAGTTTCATATTTTTTCTCTATTCCCTCAAAAGACTTTGCCAATACTTTTTAATTATCTGTCCAACATACTCTGAGATGTATCCAGTATCACATTAAGCTATATAGAATTACATTCTGAGCTCCATGTGTTTGGGTTGTATCCAGACAGGTTGAGTTATATTATGGGCTACAAAAAATTTAGGTTTTAGACAAAATAAACCTCTCTTCCTTTGATCTCATGCATCTAGGTGAAGTTCTAAAATACATCCTAACCTTTGTATTCTGATTTACCTTAGTTCCAACCAGATCAGATTTGTTCTTATCTCTAATTGAAGCCTGATGTGCTTTTTGGTTTCTTTAACAGTTGTTGTGTGTGGCAATGCTGAGTTTCAGAGCTGCAGAACTCCAACTCTGAGTCTTAGGTGTCACACAGGTAGCCAAAGTCCCAGGGAGACACAAGGTAATACATATATAGGACAGCTTCTTAAGATCGATAAATAACATTTACAGCTCCAGACTAAATGTGACTGCTACAAGAGCTTACAAATGAGGCCCCAATTTTCTTCTATTTTCTAAAATATACCATAAAATATTTTTTCTTGTTTTTGGCTTATTTTGTACCATATAATGTTCTCAAAGCATTGATTGCATGCTCCACGACTTTGTTCCTTTGTCTTAACCACACAATATTCCATCATATGTATATGATAAGTTTGCCATTCTACTTCTCAGTCGATGTATCCTTCAGCCACCTCCATCCATTGGGCGTCATGGTTAATGTCCAAAGTTAACAATCCATATCTCACATTATCCTCACTTAGTTGTATAATCATCAGCACCCTCAATTTTAGACATTTTTCATTACTCCAAAAAGGAAAATAACCAGTAAACATACCCTCAACAAATAGAAAATTCAAACTTCCCCTTAACTCTTATCCATCCCCCACCCCCAATTCTTTACCCCTGGTATTGCTCTGGTACTGTTGATGTCTTCCTGCTAAATACAGACCATAGCATGCAATAGTAGTTTTACCCCATACCCCTCCATTATTAACTCTTTGTACAAAATTCATACCTTGAAGTAGTTCATGCAAGAACGTATTTATATTTTAATATTAATTGGTGGGATACATGGCTATATACAACCCCTTTCAATCATATCCACCTTCAATAATGCAATATTGAACTGCTTCCACTTCTATTGATTCCCTTATTCAGTATATACCCAGAATAGCCAAAAACAGTAATACAAACAGACATTTGCCCACCAATGTTCATAGCAGTATTATTCCCAGTTGTCAAAAGATGGAAACAGTCCAAGTGCCCATCGACAGATGCGTGGATAAACAAAATGTGGTATATGCAGCAGTAAGATGAAATGAGGTCCTGAAGCAACTGGACCTCATTAGCAAACTGTTGGCCAATCTCTAGCTTCTGTGTATCTCTAGAGTCCCCTACATTCTATAAGCCCAAGTTTAACTTTTCCAAAGTCATGATAGCAAAATGATACAGTATCCTTTTGTGTCTGGCTTTTTTCACACAGCATTATGTCCTCAAGGCTCATCCATGTTGTCATATACTTCAGGACCTCATTTCATCTCACTGCTGCATATACCACATTTTGTTTATCTGCGCATCTGTTGATGGACACTTGGACTGTTTACATATTTTGGCAACTGGGAATAATGCTGCTATGAAGATTGGCAGGCAAATGTCTGTTTGTATTACTGTTTTTGGCTATTCTGGGTATATACCAAGTAGTGGTATTGCTGGGTCATAGGACAACTTGATATTTAGTTTTCTAAGGAACTGCTAAACTGTCTTCCACAACAGTTATACCATTAAATAATCCCATCAGCAGTGCATAAGTGTCCCAATCTCTTCATATCCTCTCCAACATTTGTAGTTTTCTGTTTAATAGCAGCCATTCTTACATGCGTGACAAGGTATCTCATTGTAGTCTTGATCTGAATTTTCCTTATAGATAATGAAAAGGAGCATTTCTACATATGCTATTTAGCTATCTGTATTTGCTCTTCGGAAAAATGTCTATTCATATCTTAAGCTGATTTTATAATCGGGTTGTTTGTTCTTTTTTTGCTGAATTGCATGATTTCTTCATGTATATAGGATATTAGGCTTTTATCTGATACATAATTTCCAAATTTTTCTCCCATTGAGTTGCCTGCCTCTTCACCTTTTTGACAAAGTACTCTGAGGTACAGAAGCATTTGATTTTGAGGAGTTCCCATTTATCTGTTTTTTCTTTCAGTGCTTGTGCTTTGGGTATAAAGTTTAAGCAGCTACTTCCTATTATTATTATGTCTTGAAGACGTTTCCCTGTATTTTCTTCTAGGTGTTTTATGGTACGGGCTCTAATATTTAGTCTTTGATTCACTTTCCATTAATTTTTGTATATGGCATAAGGCAAGGGTCCTCTTTCATTCTTTTGGCTTTTCATATCCAGTTCTCCCAGCCCCATTTATTGAAGAGACTACTCCGTCCCAGTTCAGTGTATTTGGGCACCTTGTCAAAGATCAGTTGACCATAGATTTAGTGGTCTATGTCCACACTCTCAATTCAATTCCATTGATCAATACTTCTATCTTTGTGCCAATACCATGCTGTTTTGTACACCATTGCTTTATAATAAGCTTTAAAATCAGTAAATATTAGCCCTCCACTGCATTCTTCTTTTTAAGGATATTTTTAGCTATTCAAGGTCTCTCTCTCTTCCAAATGAATTTGATAACTGACTTTTCCAAGTCTTCAAAGTACACTGTTGGAATTTTAGTTTGTAATTCATTAAATCTGTAGGTCAATTTGGGTAGTATTGACATCTTTACATTTAGCCTTCCTATCTGTAAACAGAGAATGTCTTTCCAACTAAGATCTTTTATTTCTTTTAGCAATGTTTTACAGTTTTCTGCATACAGGTCCTTTATAATCCTGGTTAAATTTACTCCTAGATACTTGATTCTTTTAGTTGCTATTTTGAATGGAATTTTTTCCTTAATTATCATCTCAGTTAGATCATTGCTTGTGTATTGATGCATTACCAATTTGCCACATTAATCTTGTATCCCACCACTTTGCTGAATTTATTAGCTCAAGAAGGTTTCTCATAGAGTTTTTAGGATTCTCCAAGTATAGTATCATGTCATCTGCAAACAATGAGTTTTATTTCTTCCTTTCCAATCTGGATGCTTTTAATCTCTTTTTCCTGCCTGATTTTTCCAGCTAGACTTCTAGTAAAATGTTGACTAATAATGGTGACAGAGGGTATCCTTGTCTCATTCCTGATCTTAAGGGGAAGTTTCAGTCTCTCACCATTGAGTACGATGCTGGCTATGGGTTTTTCATATGTGCCTTTTATTATATTGAGGAAGTTTCTTTCGACTCCTACCTTCTGAAGTGTTTTTGATCAGAAAAGGATGGTGAATTTTGTGGAATACTTTTTCAGCGTCATTCAAGATGATGATGTGATTTTTCCCTTTGAGATGTTAATGTGCTGCATTGTTCTAGTTTGCTAGCTGCCAGAATACAACACACCAGAGACGGATTGGCTTTTAATAAAAGGGGATTTATTTTGTTGGTTCTTCAGAGGAAAGGCAGCTAACTTTCCACTGAGGGAGGCTCTTTCTTACATGGAAGGCACAGGATGGTCTCTGCTAGTCTTCTCTCCAGGCCCCTGGGTTCCAACAACTTTCCCCGGGGTGACTTCTTTCTGCATCTCCAAAGGCCTGGGCTGAGCTGCGAGTGCTGAGATGAGGAATGCCGAGCTGCTTAGCTGTGCTACGTTGCCCTCTCTCATTTAAGCACCAGCCAATTAAGTCAAACGTCACTCATTGCAGCAGACAGGCCTCCTAGCCGACTGCAGATGTAATTAGCAACAGATGAGGTTCACGTACCATTGGCTTATGTCCACAGCAACAAGACTAGGTATGCTCACCTGGCCAAGTTGACAACTGAATCTAACTAACACATGCATTATTTCGATTGACATTTTTGTGTTGAAACACCATGGTATTCCTAGTATAAACTCCATTTTTTTGTGTACAATTCTTATAATGTGTCATTGGATTTGATTTGCTAGTATTTTGTTGAGAATTTTTGCATGCATATTCATTAGGGACATTGGCCTGTAGTTTTCCTTTCCTGTAGTATCTTTACCCAGTTTTGGTATTAGATTGATGTTAGCTTCATAAAATTATCTAAGGTAGTGTTCCTTTTTCCTCAATTCTTTAGAAGAGTTTGAGCAGGATTGGTGTTAGTTCTTTTTGGAATGTTTTATAAAATTCCCCTGTGAAGCCATCTGGCCCTGGGCTTTGCTATATAGGAAGAATTTCGATGACTGACTAAATCTCTTTGTGACTGGTTTTTTGGGAAATTCTCTTTTTTCTCAAGTCAGAAGTGTGTTTCTAGGAATATGTACATTTCATTTAATTTTTTAGTATGTTGGTGTATAGTTTTTCATAGTATCCTCCTGAGTTTTTTTTAAATTTCTTCAGGGTCCATGGTAATGACCCTGCTCTCATTTCTGATTTTGTCTGTTTGTATCCTCTCTCTCACTCTCTCTTTTTTTTTTTTTTGGTCAGCTTAGCTAGGGATCCATCAATTCTGTTGATTTTCTCCAAGAATCAACTTTTGGTTTTATTGATTCTTTCTATTGCTCTTTTGTTCTCCCATTCATTTAATTCTGCTTTAACCTTTGTTATTTCTTTGGGGTTAGTTTGCTGTTCTTTCTCTAGTTCTTCCAGATGAGCAGTTATTTCCTCAATTTTTACTTTTTCTTCTTCTTCTTTTTTAATATAGGTATTTAGGGCAATAAATTTCCCTCTCAGCACTGCCTTTGGTACATTTCATAAGTTCTGATATGTTGTATTCTCATTTTCATTCATCTCCAGATATTTACTGATTTCTCCAACAATTTCTTCTTTGAGCCACTGGTTATTTAAGAGTGTATTATTTAATCTCCATATATTTGTGAAAGTTTTGAGTCTTTGGTGGTTATTGATTACCAGCTTCAATCTGTAATGATCAGAGAAAGTGCTTTAAATAATTTCAATTGTTTTAATTTATAAAGACCTGTTTTGTGTCCTAGCATATGATTCTGGAAAATGTTCCATGAGTACTAGAAAAGAATATATATTCTGGTGTTTTGGGGTGTAACAATCGATATATGTTTATTAGGTCTAATTCACTGATCAAATTGTTTAACGTCTCTATTTCCTTGTTGATTCTGTGTCTAGTTGTTCTATCCATGGAGGAGAGTGGTGTTTTAATTTCTTCCATTATTATAGTTGAAATGTCTATCACTCCCTTCAGTTTTGTCAATATTTGCCTCATTACTTTGGGGTGCCTTGATTGGGAGCATAAATATTTATGACTGTTATTTATCCTTGTTGAATTTTCCCTTTTATTATTATGATGCCCTTCCTTGTCTCTTACGACATCTTTATATCTAAAGTCTTTTTTTGTCTGATATTAGTATAGCAGTTCCTGCTTTCTTTTGGTTAGAGCTTACATGGCACATCTTTCTCCATCCTTTCACTTTCAATCTAAGTGTACCCTTGGGTCTAAGGTGAGTCTCTCGTAAGTGACATTTAGATGGATCTTATTTCTTAATCTATTGTGCCAATCTGTATCTTTTAATTGGTGGATTTCATCTTTAGAAATTCAAAGTTATTACTATAAAGGCATTTTTTAATCTACCATCTTATCTTTTGGTTTTTTAAAAAATATTTTTAGTTACTGAGAAATCTCCATAAACACATACAGTCCAACCATATTATTCAATCATTGCCTCATAGTACCACCACATCGTTATGTTTTCATCATGATCATGATCATTTTAGAACACTTGCATCACTCCAGAAAAAGAAATAAAAAGATAAGAAAAGAACCCATATTTCCCATACTGCTTATCCCCCTCTCATTAACCAACAGTATTTCAAACTACCCAATTTTATCCTTTATGTCCCCCCTATTACTGATTGATTTATTATCCTTTTTTATTCATCTGTCTATAACCTAGATAAAAGGAGCATCTGACACAAGGTTTTCATAGTCTTACAAACACATTGTAAAGTGTGTTTGTATATATTTATACAGCCTTCTTCAAGAATCAAGGCTATTGGAACATACTTCAACAGTTCCAGGTACTTCCCTCTAGCTAATCCAATACACCATAAACTAAAAAGGGATATCTATATAATACATAATAATGACCTTCAAGATAACTTCCTGACTCTGAAATTTCTCAGCCACTGAGACTTTATTTTGTCTCATCTCTCTCTTACTCCTTTTGTCAAAAAGGCTCTCTCATTCCCATGATGCCAGGTCCTGGCTCATCCCCACACAGAGATTTACACCCCTGGGAGTCAGGTCTCATATAGGGGGAAGGGCAATGAGTTCACCTGCCAAGTTGGCTTAGAGAGAGCGGCCATATCTAAACAACTAAAAAGATTCTTTGGGGATGGCAGAATTATCAGTTATCCTTTGGTTTTTGTCAGATATATATGTTCTTTTCCCTCTCTATCTTTTTATCTTGTAAGTTATTCTTACTGGTACACTTAACTTCTATGCCCTCTTCCAGACCTCCCTCTCCTGTCTTTTTTTTTTCAGCTGACAGAACTCTCTATAGTATTTCTTGTAGGGCAGGTCTCTTATTGACAAATTCTCTCAGACTTTGTCTGTCTGAAATTTTTAATCTGTCCCTCACTTTTGAAGGACAACTTGACTGGATAAAGAATTCTTGGGTGGAAGTCTTCCTCTTTCAGGATCTTAAATATACCATACCTCTTCCTTCTTGCCTCCATGGTGCCTGTTAAGTAGCACAAATTCAGTCTTATGTGGCTTCCCTTGTATGTGGTGAGTCTCTTTTCTCTTGCCAGATTCAGAACCTTCTGCTTCTCTTCTAACATTTCACAGACTGCTTTGCATATGTCTTGGAGTAGACCTGTTTGGATTTATTCTATCTGGGGTTCATTGGGATTTTTTTGTCTTTTATAAGGGTTATGAAATTTTGCCCCATTATTTCCTTAACTAATCTTCCTAGCCTTTTATTCTTCTCTTTTCCTTCTGGGACACTGATGATTCTTATATTTGTACATTTCCTATTGTTTATCATTTCCCTGAGAGCCAGATCCAGTTCAAATTTTTCCATCTTTTTTGTCATTTGTTTTTTTGTGCATTGGAATTCAACTGTCCTGTCCTCTAGTCATTTATTCTTTTTTCTGCCTCTTCATATCTGCTGATGTGTGTCTCTAGTATATTTTTAATTTAGTCTACCATATCTTTCATCTCTGTGATATCGCTATTTTATAGCAGAACAATATCTGCTATTGTTCTTTCAATGTCTTCTTTAAGCTCTTCTAGTGTCTTCTTGACATCCTTCATGTCATTAGCCAACCCATGGAATTTATTTATGAAATTTGTATGAACATCTTTGATTACTTGTTCCAAATTCTGTGTCTCCTCCAGTGTTTTAATTCAGGCAGTTGACTGGGCCATATCTGCCTCCATCTTCATATGCATTATGATTATCTGTTGGCTTTGAGGCACTTGATTATCTTGATATGTTTATTTTGAAACCTGAATTCCCTCAGTCATCTAAGGTTTTGTACTTCCTTGAGTTTGTGTTGAATGTCGCCTTTTGAACTTGGTTCATCAGTAATTTCCTACCAAATCATTCCCAAAACTCATGCAACTCTACTTGAGGATAGACAGACAGCAATTTTCCAGATTACACTTTCCATTTCTTCCTAGCAGATGGTGCTCAAGGGCCTCCTCTTCCCCTCAGGCCTGCCTCTCCCAACTGCAGCAGCCAGGTGAGCTCCATGGAGACCTGATGCAATTCCAGCTAGGTCTGTTGGTTCCAGTACAGGCTGAAAGCCACCAACCCTGGGGCTCAGGGGTGGGCAGTTCTCACCTCAGTGGAGATTCTGCTTGGGGCCTCAATGTGTCTCATGGCCTCCAGGGTCCCACTTGGAATGACCCTGGGCTGGATCTGGGTATTTCAGCTGCCTCTGTCCATAGCCACCCTGGGAATGTCTGCTGGCTAGGCGTGGCATGGGTCACTGGTGTGCAGGTTAGGGTGGGGCACAGGGTGAAGGGTAGGGTGGGGCATGGGGCAGGATGCAAAGGCATGGGCTCACAGGGCATAGGGCACCGCAATGCAGGGTGTGGGGACATGGAAGCATGGGACAGGGCACAGTGCAGGCCGTGGGGGCACAGGGTATTACCTGGGGTATGACCCGGGGCACAGCAGTTCTTGCTTCCTCATTCCCGCCTCTCTCTCAGTTCACTCCTGAGGGCTCTGGGCCTCCATATGGAAAGTGGAGGTAGACTCTATGCACTAGCTGGACAGTCTCTATGAGCAGGGAAGGAACATTTGCTGGCTTCCAGGTTTCTTGAGGGAGTTCTGGGCTTCAGAGTTGAGGGGGTTGATCTCCCAAACTAGCTGTAAGGGCAGGAATTTTCCTGGGTACAGTCTCCTGTCCCTGGTGAAGTCATGACTGAGCCTCTTACCCTGTTCCCTGCATCTCAATTCCTCAGCTTTTTCATCTAGGACCTTCCCATACAGTGTAGAAATCCCTCTCAGGTCACACACACCATGGAATTGCTGTCCTGGGCATTTTCCTGTCACTTCTCTAGTTGTTGCATGGAACTCAGGCTATCCTACACCACCATATTCCTGGAACTCTGCATGCATATGCTTTTGTCTGTATATTCTTCTCTGCTAAGTCCCACTATAAGGTAGATTATGCAATATCAGGAGTATTAACATAATGGGGAAGAAGTTTTCAACTTCTGGATGTTCACACACGTTTTCTCAGAAACAAATATCTCACAGCTGAAAGTGGGAAAAACTGACTCAACAGAAGGAAAGTTCAAATATTTTGACCCCCATCTACTTTTATCATTGGGTTTGGGACCTTTGAAGACCTTAAAAATGATTTGTCTTCTCAAAGCTTTTAGGGCCTTTTAAGGGCCAGCATTTTACTGATGAGAAATGCAAAAAAAAAAAAACACTGGAATGTGCTTTGATTCTGCAAAGGAAAGCAAAATGCCATCCTGGAACTGCACAGTTGAATCAGTAAGTAGCTAAACGCCTCTGCAAAAATAATGGCAAAAGTTGATTCTTATGAGGTGACTTACGTACTGCTTCCTCATAAGGCAGATAGGGGATAGGGTTGGGACCCTGAGACCCAGGAAAGTAAAGGTTAGAAAGGGGACTCTCAGATTGGAAGATAAATGGTCTCCAGAAAGATAGTGGCAAGACAGAGTCAAGAAGAAAAGAATTAGTACAAGACTTGTATATTGCATGAGGCTAGATCCCAGAAGCACCAATACATATATCATGTTTGTTTTCTTTTTATGCAGTATAATCCACATCCTCTCTTCTCTTTTGCCCTGAAACTCAGTAAAATATTTTAAAACATCTGTTATCAGTTTGGTGTAGAATATTTAAAAACATCCATGCACATGTTGAAGGAGAGCAAGGAATACAACTCAGCAATATGAAAAAGTTTTCTAAAGGCAGTCAGAGAAATTGCAAGATAAACCCAGAGCAGTGCTTCAAAGCAAGGGTGACCAGCAAAGAAACACAATATGTGAGCATTTCCTGGTATCCTCAGAAATCCTTGAAAGGGAATAAACTTCCTAGATCATACAAGCTGCAGACTCATATTATTATTTGAACATTAAAGGAAAGCAATAATTCAAAAATTGGTGTATTTTCCACTGTATTAGTTAGGGTTCTCTAAAGAAGCAGAATCAACAGGAAATATTCGTAAATATAAAATTTATGAAACTGTTTCACGTAACAGTGGGAATGTAGAGGTCAAAATCTGTAGGGCAGGCTGTGAAGCTGATGATTCCTATGGAGGGTCTAGACAAACTACACAGGAGAGGCTGCCCAGCCAAAGCAGAAAGAGAGCCTGTTTCTTCTGAATCTTCCTTAAAAAGCTTCCAGTGATTAGATTAAGCATCACTCATTAGAGAAGACACTCGCCTTGGCTGATTACAAATGGAATCAGCTGTGGATATAGCTGATGTGATCATGATTTACTTCTATGAAATGTCCTCATAGCAAAAGACAGGGAGCACTTGCCCAACCAAACAGCTACCACCACCTGGCCAAGTTGACACATGAACCTGACCATGACACCCACCTACCAATCATGCATTCAGTCTTAGGAATATAGAATTGGGGTTACCTGTTGCAGATGTTGTTATGGATTGAATCATGTCTCCTACAAAATATGCTCAAGTCCAAAACCCTGGTCCTACAGATGTGAACTCATTTGTAAACCAACTCTTTGATGATCCTTTTAGTTTAAGTGACATCAAATTGAGTCAGTGTGGGCCTTAATCCAATATTATCGGGCTTTTTATAAGCACAGGAAACTTGAACACAGTGGTAGAAAGAGACAGAAGAAGACAGATGGTCACACGACAGAAGCAGAGATTAAGTTATAGATTGCCAACAATCCACCACCAGAACACTACAAACTTCAGAGAAAGCATGATTCTCCCCACACCTTAATGTTGGACTTCTAGCCTTCAAAAATGTGAAGCGGTAAATTTTTGTTGTTTAAGTGAGACAGTTTGTGGTATTTGTTATAGCAGCCCAGACAAACCGAGACACATGTCTGTAGGAAGAGAACGAAATGAGCTAGGCTTGTAAGAGTCCAATCTACTGCATATTGAACCACCTTCACTAAATTGGACATAAACAAAAACTCAAAAGCAAACAAATACCAAACCTCCCAAAGGTTTTAAAGTGGGCCTTTAAACACAAGGACATCACTGAAGGATCCTATGAAAGAAAAGTGGCTAGACCTCAGCAGTTCCTTCCAGGACAAGGGGCTTCACCTGCTTGTTTCTATTATCAGTGAAGTGCCTCAGATGTATCATGACCTCCTACTAATACTCCTAGAAAATTCCATAAAGAATGGCATAAAGGACACAAATGGACATTTGCACACCAATGTTTATAGCAGCATTATTTACAATTGCAAAGAGATGGAAACAGCCAAAATGTCCATCAACAGACGAGTGGCTAAACAAACTGTGGTATATACATACGATGGAATATCATGCAGCTTTAAGACAGAATAAAGTTACGAAGTATGTAACAACATAGATGGACTTTAAGGACATTATGCTGAGTGAGATTAGTCAGAAACAAAAGGACAAATACTGTATGGTCTCACTGATATGAACTGACATTAGTGAATAAACTTGGAATATTTCATTGGTAACAGAGACCATCAGGAGATAGAAATAGAGTAAGATATTGGGTAATTGGAGCTGAAGGGATACAGATTGTGCAACAGGACTGAATATAAAAACTCAGAAATGGACAGCACAATACTACCTAACTATAATATAATTATGTTAAAACGCTTAATGAAGCTGAATGTGAGAATGATAGAGGGAGGAGGGCTGGGGGCACAAATGAAATCAGAAAGAAAAATAGACGATAAAGACTGAGTTGGTATAATCTAGGAATGCCTAGAGTGTATAATGATAGTGACTAAATGTACAAATTTAAAAACTGTTTTTGCATGAGGAAGAACAAAGGAATGTCATTACTGCAGGGTGTTGAAAATAGATGGTAATTAATAATTTAAAATTTTAACTTATGTGTGAGGTTAAAGCAAAAAATGTTTATTTGGCACAAAATTTATATTTTGACTACTGCATTTCCTAACATAACTTATGTAGACAGCTTAACTGAACACTATAAGTACATGGAACCTTGAGTAGGGCATGAGATTTTGTTGGTTTGTCCAGAGTGATGTCCCGATAAATTCCGAGTGCTTTAAACAGTGAATAAAAAAATATTTGCAAAGTCTCCTTCGGGAAATGGTGAGAAAGGGGGAAAATTCAACTTCCCCAAGTTGAATTCTTGATATTCTCACAAGCAATGTGGACAATAAAACCTATAGGCTGAGCCCCCAATCTTGGGATTTGTTCATATCAAATTTAACCCCACAAAGGATATGTCAAGTCTACTTAAAATTAGGTCTAAGACTTCTGGGCCAAGATGGTGGCTTAACAATGTGTTTCCAGAACAACTACTAAATAACCAGAAACAGTACAGAACAGCTCCCGGAGCCATGTCAGTGATCAGACACACAGCATACCCCAGTCTGGACTAGCTGGATCAGCTGCAAGCACCCCCCCCAGAACCATGAGCATCCCAAGCCGTGATGGCCAGCACCCCTCCCCCACAGGCTGCTTCCCAGAGGGGATAGGAAAGAGACTTTACCACCAGCAGGGACTGAGCACAACCAAACGCCTATTGTGGAATTAACAAATTCTGACTACTAAAAATAGGCCCCCAGCTCAGGTGAACCTGGTCAAAGTGGAGGTTGCTCATTTTTGCCCCGGCGCAAAGGGGGCAGGGCTGACGGAAAAAGATATATAAAAAAAAAAAGGAAACAGAAGTTTTGGTGGCTGTGTTTCTACAAAGGCTTGACAGCCTTTGGATACAGTGGCAAAACTTCTCAGGCTGCAACTGCCCCAGGCATAGGCAGAAACAAGCTCTTTTGAGGGCTTGTCTGGAGCCTATGCCTTCCCAAGGGGAGGAGTGAATCCCAACTCAGGTGGAATCTCTCCCTTAAGGAATTCAGACACCAGGGCTTGGTAATTTGAAGCCATTAAAACGAGCCTACAACCTCTCCTCTGTCTCCACCACACCCCCAGCAGGGAGAGTCTGCCAAAGTTAAAGGTACTGCATCACCTTACGCTGGTGGGACCTGCAGACAGACAAGCACCGCATACTGGGCAGGATTTAAAAAAAAAAAAACAGAGCCCAGAGACTTCACAGGAAAGTGTTTCAACCTGCTGGGTCTCACCCTCAGGGAAAACTGACGCAGGTGACTCTTTCCTCCTAATAGGAGGCTAGTTGGGTCCGGGAAAATCCAGCTGGGGTCTATAATACCTACGTAGACCCTCCTAAGGGTGGGGGGAAAAAGGCACCATACAAGCAGGGCAAAAAACAAGAAAACAAGAACTGAAAAATTCTCCTCTGTTAAAAAAAAGCTAAGCTAGAGGTCAAGATAAAGCTGAACTGAATGTCAAAGAACAGGTAGACAACAAATTCATTCAGCAAGAAAACCCTAGGTAAAAGAAGTGAAAGCAATCTCCAGAATAAACTAATTAAGGTAATTAAATGCCTAGACGCCAGCAAAAAATAACAAATCACACTAGGAAAATAGAAGATATGGCCCAGTCAAAGGAACAAACCAACAATTGAAATGACATACAGGAGCTGAAACAATTAATTAGAATATATGAACAGACATGGAAAACCTCATCAAAAACCAAATCAATGAATTGAGGGAGGATATAAAGAAGGCAAGGAATGAACAAAAAGAAGAAATTGAAAGTCTAAAAAAACAAATCACAGAACTTATGGGAATGAAAGGCGCGGTAAAAGAGATGAAAAAAACAATGGAAACCTACAAGAGCA
This sequence comes from Myrmecophaga tridactyla, assembly GCA_004026745.1. Classification (NCBI taxonomy): domain Eukaryota; kingdom Metazoa; phylum Chordata; class Mammalia; order Pilosa; family Myrmecophagidae; genus Myrmecophaga; species Myrmecophaga tridactyla. The sequence continues at coordinate 2,539 of PVIY010013209.1, read as the reverse complement.
GATTTCGAGAGGCAGAACATAGGATTAGTGAACTGGAGGATGGAACATCTGAAATCTGACAAGAAAAAGAAAATATAGGGAAAAATACGAGCATTCATTCAGGAAATTGATGACAATATGAAGCACATGAATATATATGTTGTGGGTGTCCCAGAAGAAGAAGAGAAGGGCAAAGGAGGAGAAAAACTAATGGAGGAAATTATCACTGAAAATTTCTCAACTCTTATGAAAGACTTAAAATAACAGATCCAAAAAGTGCAGCGTACCCCAAAGAGAATAGACCCAAATAGACGTACTCCAACACACTTACTAATCAGAACGTCAGAGGTCAAAGAGAAAGAGAGAATCTTGAAAGCAGCAAGAGAAAAGCAATCCATCACATACAAGGGAAGCCCAATAAGACTATGTATAGATTCCTCAGCAGAAACCATGGAGGCAAGAAGACAGTGGGATGACATATTTAAATTATTAAAAGAGAAAAACTGCCAACCAAGAATTCTATATCCAGCAAAATTGTCCTTCAAAAATGAGGGAGAAATTAAAACATTTTCAGACAAAAAATCACTGAGAGAATTTGTGACCAAGAGACCAGCTCTGCAACAAATACTAAAGGGAGCACTAGAGATAGATACAAAAAGACAGAAGAGAGAGGTGTGGAGAAGAGTATAGAAAGGAAGACCATGAGTAAAGGTAAAAAGAAGGAAAATTAGATATGACAAATAAAATCCAGAAGGCAAAATAGTAGAAGAAAGTACTACCCGTGCAGTAATAACACTAAATGTTAATGGATTAAACTCCCCAACCAAAAGTAATAGACTGGCAGAATGAAGTTAAAAACAGGACCCATCTATATGCTGTCTCTACTCAAAGGACATGAGGGCAAGGACACAAACAGACATTTGCACACCAATGTTTATAGCAGCATTATTTAAAATTACCAAGAGATGGAAACAGCCAAAATGTCCATCAACAGATGGGTGGCTAAACAAACTGTGGAATATACATATGATGGAATATTATGCAGCTGTAAGACAGAATAAAGTTATGAAGTATGTAACAACATGGATGGACCTTAAGGACATTATGCTGGGTGAGATTAGCCAGAAACGAAAGGACAAATACTGTATGGTCTCACTGATATGAACTGACATTAGTGAATAAACTTGGAATATTTCATTGGTAACAGGGACCATCAGGAGATAGAAATAGGGTAAAATATTGTAATTGGAGCTGAAGAGATACAGACTGTGCAACAGGACCGAATATAAAAACTCAGAAATGGACAGCACAATACTACCTAACTGTAATACAATTATGTTAAAACACTGAATGAAGCTGAATGTGAGAATGATAGAGGGAGGAGGGCTGGGGGTATAAATGAAATCACAAAGAAAGACAATAAGGATTGAGATGGTGTAATCTAGGAATGCCTAGTGTGTATAATGACAGTGATTAAATGTACAATTTTTTTAAATGTTTTTGCATGAGGAAGAACAAAGGAATGTCATTTACTGCAGGGTACTGAAAATATATGGTAATTAATAATTTAAAATTTTAACTTATGTGTGAGGTTAAAGCAAAAAATGTTTATTTGGTACAAAATTTATATTTTGACTAGTGCATCTCCTAATATAACTTTAGCTGATAGTTGGTTGAACACCATAAGTACATGGAACCTTGAGTAGGACATGAGATTTTTTTGGTTTGTCCAGAGTGATGCCCCAATGAATTCCAGAGTGATTTGATCAGTGAGTGGAAAAGTATTTGCAAAGTCCCCTTCGGGGAATGGTGAGAACGGGGGAAAATTCAACCTCCCCAAGTTGAATTCTTGATATTCACACAAGCAATGTGGACAACCAAAGCTATAGACTGAGCCCCCAGTCTTGGGATTTGTTCATATGAAACTTAACCCCACAAAGGATAGGTCAAGCCTTCTTAAAATTAGGCCTAAGAGTCACCCCCAAGAGAACCTCTTTTGTTGCTCAGATGTGGCCTCCCTCTCCAGCCAACACAACAAGCAAACTCACCACCCTCCCCCTGTCTACATGGGACATGACTCCCAGGGGTGTGGACCTTCCTGGCAACGTGGGACAGAAACCCTAGAATGAGCTGAGACTCAGCATCAAGGGATTGAGAAAACCTTCTCGACCAAAAGGGGGGAGAGTGAAATGAGACAAAGTGTCAATGACTGAGAGATTCCAAACAAAGTCGAGAGGTTATCCTGGAGGTTATTCTTATGCATTAAGTAGATATCATCTTGTTATTCAAGATGTAATGGAGAGGCTGGAGGGAACTGCCTAAAAATGTAGAGCTGTGTTCCAGTAGCCATGTTTCTTGATGATGATTGTATAATGATACAGCTTTCACAATGTGACTGTGTGATTATGAAAACCTTATGTCTGATGCTCCTTTTATCTACCTTGTCAACAGACGAGTAGAACATATGGAATAAAAATAAATAATGGGGCTTCCTGGCAACGTGGGACAGAGATCCTGGAATCAGCTGAGACTCAGCATCAAGGGACTGAGAAAAACCCTA
>PVIY010013208.1:21064-59935 GCA_004026745.1 Myrmecophaga tridactyla | reverse complement strand
CATTTGAAAGCCAGTACTATCTAACCCCAAAGAAAACTTTAAAAGTTGAGATTTCAGGAGTTACTCAGATATATACTACAAGCTGTGAGACAAGTAAGTCTTAAGAAAAGCTACATTCAACAAGCTTAGTCCTAAAAAATACAAGTGTTGCAAATGAACAGATCTCAGTAAGCAATAGAAATAGAAATCTTGAATGGCACAGTGAGAGGCTGTAAACAACTCTTACTCCCAAATTAAAATTTAGTTCTAATTTACACTTACAAAGGAGTCAATTAATAATTGTAAAATTATTTCTACAAATATTTATTTATAGAAAGAGGGAAAAGGACGTTAAGACCAAGACTGCGTCAAAACTTCCATATGTCACCTTCTACAGGTGCGCTACCCAATATGGTAGTCACTAGCCACAAGTGGCTACTGAGTATCTGAAATGTGGCTAGTGAGGATTGAGATGTGCTATAACTGTAAAATATCTTAATTTTTACATTGATGACATGTTGAAATGACAGTGTCCTGTATGTATTAGGTTAAATGAGTACACTATTAAAGTTACTTTCACCTGCTTCTTTTTACTTTTTAAAATACAGCTACTAGAATATTTAGAGTTTCATATGACGCACATATTTTCTATTGCACAGCACTATTTAGAAAATGAGTAAATAGCTTACATACAGCAGGATCTTCCCTTCCCTTTGGACAGTGCTACAGAGAAGTGTGGTTAAGATCATGGGCTCTGGAATTGGGCAAATTTAGGTTCAAATCCTGAAGCTACCCTGTCTGACCAAGGTAAATTACTTATCCTTTGTAAACCTGTTTCCTCATCTGCAAAATAAGGACAACGGTATCTATCAAGCAATCCTGGGAGGATCACACAATGTACATGTAAAATGTTTAGCACAATACCTAGCATATAGTAAAAACTTTAAGAAAGAAAAAAGTCAATGATGATGTTATGATTTTTATTGCCCAGCATGAGCACATTGTTTGGCTTTCCTATTTTTGTAGGAAAAAAATTGTATAAGTTACTTTCCATAGAAAGTTCTAACTCTCATAACTGGATTTCAATAGAATGGCCACCCAGAGGGTATTTTATGCCATAGAAAAGCTTAATATCAAGAAAGTTTTGCTGCATGCAATGTTTCATGTTCTAGCCTTGTCCAAGTAACCAGGTTAAACATCATTGAAAATGATCTATGCTCATATTTTCTTAAACGTTTTATCTTGAAATAATTTTTAGACTTACAGAAAAGCTGAAAAATAGTAGAGTTCAGTGATATCTTTCACCAATGGTGCTCTGATGGTAACAACTTACATAGCAGTAATTCAACGAGGAAAGCCAGGAAATTAACACTGGTAGAATACTATCAACTAAACCACAGACTTGATTAGAATTTCACCAGTTTTTTCCTTACTATCCTTTTTCTGTTTCAGGATGCAATCCACATTGCATTTAGTTGTTGTCTCCTTAAATTTCCTCCAATGTGTGACAGTTCCTTATTCTTTTCTGTCTTTCATGACCATGACACTTTATGAGCGCTGAGAGTTAATTTGCAGAATGTGTCTCAGTTTGGGTTTGAATGAAATTTTCTCATAATTAGATTGAGAACATGCAATTTTGGAAGGAGTATTTGTGAAGTCATGCTGTGTCCTCAGTATGTCAAATGAGGGAGTACATGTGTTGATAAATTTCATTACTGGTATGTAATGTTAACTTTGATCACTGGGTAAGGTAGGATACAATGGGTTTCTCCATGGCAAAGTTCCTTGTTTCTTCTTTTGTAATGGATAAAAATTTTGGGAGAGGTACTGTGAGACCATGCTAATATCTTGCTTCTCTTTAAACTTTCATGCATTAGTGTCCATCTGTGGATCCTGCCTGCAACAATTATTACTGTGCTTTTGCCTAATGGTTTTCATTTCCTTCATTCCCTTTACATTTATTAATTGTAATTCTGTCAGGAAAAACTTCGTTTACTGATTTATTCAATTATTTATTTACACCACTATGGATTCACAAATATTTATTTTCATTCTACAGGTTTTGATCCAATACTCGCATTATTTACTTTTTTGCCCAAATTATTCGAGCTTTGGCGACTGGAACTTCTTTCAGTTGACTGCTGTATACTTCGCACATGCCCCTGTCCTTTTTTGAGCACTTCCTTTTCATATTTCACAAGATGTTCTATTTGCTCACCTTGTATTTTTCCTGCCTCAGCCCTGGAATCAACCTTTCACCAAGGAACCGAGCTTCTTTATTATTATTATTTTTTTAACTTTTTTTATTGTATAGTATAGCATATATACAAAGCAAAGAAATAAAAAATCAAGTTTTCAAAACATTTTTCAAAAGGTAGTTACAGGACAGATCCCAGAGTGTGTCATGGGCTACCATATGATCCTCTCATATTTTTCCTTCTAGCTGCTCCAGAATATAGGAGGCTAGAGGGCTTAAATACTTTTTTATTATAACAATCAACTTTTTTTTCCGAACAATAACATATATACAAAAAAGCTACAAATTTCAAAGCATAGCACCACAATTAGTTGTAGAACATATTTCAGACTTTGAAATCAGTTACAATTTCACAATTTTAGGTTTTTACTTCTAGTTGCCCTAAAACACTGGAGACTAACATAGATATCAATTTAATGTTCAGCATTCATATTCATTTGTTAAGTCCTATCTTCTATGCATATTCCACCATCACCTTTGATCTTTCCAAACCCCTCACTGGGGTTGTTTGGGCTATGGCAATTTAAAATTTTTTATATTGGAAGGGTCTGTAACTAATATGGGGTAGGGAGATGGAACTATTTGATGTTCTGGAGAAGCCCAGCTTCTTTTTATTAGAGAATATATCTTGAAAACAAAGATTTGGGTGGTAGGTGTACTCCCTGCTATTGGGCCCTCTAAGTGAACAAGCTTAGAGGAAGAAATGTATGCATACTAATATACACCCATACACACTTCTATCTATATGTATTGCCAGCATCACACTGATACCTCAGATGCCAATCTAACTCAAGGTTCATTTTACTCTTCCCTTTCCTTATTTGTAACTTTTTTCTCTAATAGTGATAAACCTGGCTCTCATTATCTAAATTTACTTATATGTTCAATCTTATTATTTACATAAAGTAATTACAAAACTATTATTCATACCCTGTGAGAAAGATATATTAGCTAGAATAGAATTTTTGTGTAATTTTTTTTGACATTAGCCTTACAGTACAATGTAGTCAAAGCACTACTTTCCAAAGTTACTGAGGTTAGTTCTTTTCCTCCCCATCACCTCAGTATGGTTGTTATTTATTTATAAAAGAGTTATATTCATTTGTTACTATTTGTATTTCATTTTGAGTTCCTACCATGTTGTTGTTTTTAATTACTTACCTACTTTGGGTGGTATGTGAAACATAATTGATTCTCAGGGTAAAGCTATACAAAAGGCATACTCTGGGAAGTGTCCTGCAGTGTTTTTCCTTCCTCAATACAGTTAACTTGTTTCTATTACCCCTTTCGTTTTACCTCTTCCCACCCACTCCATGTAGGTAACTAATCTCTTCAGTTTCTGTTTTTATCCTTCCTGTATTTTGAACAAATGAGCAGACATATGTAGATTTTCTTATATCCCTTTTTTTTTTACACGAAGAGTAGTATATTATGGATATTTTTTTGTAGTTTGCTTTTTCCAGTCAACACTATATCTTGGAAATCACTCCAAATCAGTTCACAGAAATCCCTCATTCTTTTTTTAGAGTTACATAACGCACATTGTGTCGATGTACCACAATTTATTCAACCATTCTTCTATGTATGGGCAGTTAGGCTGCTTCTAATATTTTGCTTTTATAAACAATGTTGCAATAAATAACCTCGTGTATATGTATTTTCATATTGTTCAAGGTATGTCTTCAGGGTGGATGCCTAGAGGTGGGTTGCTGGATCAAAAGGTAAATCATATGAAGTCATTAGGTGTGGCCAAATTTTCCCCTGAACGATTGTATCAATCTACCCACTAGCAATGAGTTTTTCCACACCTTCACTAACAGAATGTGTTGCCACAGTTTTAAATTTTTGCCAGTCTGATAGGTGAGAAATGGTATTGCAATATTGTTTTAATTTGTATCTCTCTAATTCATGAGTGAGTTTAAACATTTTTGTATGTGCAAGGGCTGTTTTTATGTTTCTTTTAGGGTGTGTGTGTGTGTGTGTGTGAATTGTCTATCTGTGTCTCAACCAGCCCATTTTTCTATTGTTTTTCTGTCCTTTGTTTTTCAATTTTTAAGAGTTTTTTATATATTATTTTATCCTTTTATTTGTGGTATTATATATTGTGAAAAATTTCTCCTAGTTTATCAGATGTTTTACTGTGATTTTTGTTGTGCAATTAAAAATTTTTACATAGTCAAATTTATCCATCTTTTCTTTGTATTTCCTCTGGATTCTGAGTCATAGTTAGAAAGCCTTTCCCTATACCAAAGTTAAAGAGAAAGTCACTCACATTTTCTTCTAGTACTTGTATGGTTTCAAATTTTACATTTAGATTCCTAGTCCACGTGGAGTTCATTACTATGTACAGTGCGAGATAAACATCTAATTTTACTTTTTTCCAAATGGTTACTCAATTGTTTCAACACCACTTATTCAAAAGCCCATTTTTACTATAGTGATTTGAGATACCGCTTTTGTCATATACTTGTATTTCTGGACTTTCTATTCTACTCCACTGTTCCATTTTTCTATTTGTGTGTCAGAGCCACATTGCTTGTTTTAACTATATATAGAGGCTTTATATAATGTTGTAATGTCTGGTAGAACGAGTCTCACCTCCTAGTTTTCTTTTTTCAGTGTTTTGGGGGCTATTTTGTGCTTGTTTTTTCATATGAACTTTAGAATCAACTTGTCTAACATCTATAATGCTGAGTTGTTCTATCAAAGAAACAGTATGTCCATTCATTCAAGTCAGTTTTTAAATTTTTCAGTAATGTTTAAAAATTTTCCTTGAAAAGATTTTTGCACATTTCCTGTTAATTTTATTCCTAAATTTTCATTTTTTCAATGCTATTTAAATGGTTTGTTTCAAACTAATGTTCTCTTTTTATTATTTGGGTATATGAAGGCTACTGATTTTTATATTTCAATTTTATGTCCTTCTACTTCACTGAATTCTTAGATTGTTCTTCTTCTTCTTTTTTTTTTTTTTGCATGGGCAGGCATTGATTGGGATTAGAACCCAGGTTTCTGGCATGGCAGGTGAGAACTCTGCCTGCTGAGGCACCATGGCCCGTTCTGAATTCTTAGATTCTTAATGCATTCTTATTATACCTCTATTTTAAGCTGCAGTTTTTTATATTGCCCTATGGCACCTTTCATTTTACTAAGGAAAGTAGGGGAATTTTTGTAAGACCACTGCAAAAGAAGTCATATTCTTTTAAAAGTATTTACAAAATGATTAATAATCAGAAGGAAATACCTGAAATCTGCAGAATCACCCCTAAAGATACTGAAATCCATTCTAATTCCTGGATTAGTTTGTCTACTTCAAACACAACATTTTTAACATTGATAATCTGTAAAACCCATTTGTGAGAACAGAAGAAACTAATGTCTATAACCTAAAGATAATGGAGTCAACTTTCAGATCTGATTCTAAAATACAGATGGAGTCTGAGAAAATCCGAGAAGATCTCTTGGATCCCAACATTCAAGTTTAACTGAACAAATAAAAAATAATAATTGAAAAAACAACTCTGAATGCACATGCAAATTCATTTACAGAAGGAGAAAGGAAAAAATGCATTTCCACGGGCACCCACACTTTCTTTCACTTTGGATTCTCAGTGTGATAATGGGCACAATTTCATGGTCCCAAGTGCGCTTACAATGCCACTGCATAACAACTACGCGATGATAGTGTGAGCCATTGATAGTAATCATGTCAAGAATATTTGTATGTCAAGATGTTTGTTTGTTATTTACAATAAAAATATTTTTTTAAAAAAGGATGTCATTATAGAACCAGGCTTCACCTCCCTGGACACAGCCAACCAATTCTGGTATACCTCATGTGACTTTTTTCAGAGTGATCTACAAGTATAGTCATAAATTACCTGGGCCATATGGTGCTTTCTTTTAAGCCACTATTGAATTGATTTCTGCATGGGTTTTAGTGTTACTGCAAGAGCACAATTTTTGTCATTACAGGGACAAAGTAAAATGAGCTCAATACAAACAAAATCTTCAATCACACTGTGTGAGAAAGATAATCTGAAGAATAAAATGAGACTTTTTAAGAGGAGGTAAAACTTGAAACTATAAAGTTTAAACATATCTGAACAATTATCCTTCCAATGAAAGTACCGATTTTCTTACAGTTGTAGGGTAATCCTGAGGCTCACAGAAGGGAAAAGCAACCACACATTTTCCATCAGTCCACACTGGCACCCAATCAGAAGAGTCATTAGAGTATCAAGATCAGGCAAACTTGACACATAGGTATTACCACCATTTGGAGGTACAGAGAGTGGTTCTCATCAACTTGAGAACTTCAAGTTTACTATTTTCAGAGAAAAGCTTACCATGAACACATTTTTTTCCATAACTATGCTAGGAGAAGGTAGCTCTCTGGTGATGACCAAAATAGCTGGGAGTAATTACTCTAATACAACTGTAAATTAATCCTGTCTAGTAACGTATCAAAGATTATACTCCAATTTCTACTAACCACTTGCTATACACATTCCTGAGATTATAAAGGATGGTAAGAAAGAGATCAACAGAAGATTAAGACCCATGTGGGACCCATAAATCTAAGTCAACCAGTGGATCTGAACCTACAACAAACATTATAAGATGGATTTTCCCTGAAAGTTTATTTCCCTCACATAGGCAAGAAGCTTATTTCAAGTATCCTCAATCTTGGCTGAAAAGCCTTAATGGGAGAGAAAATCTCTGAAGAACATCCTTATCATTAACTAAACACATGGATGAACAGAACAGAGTTCGTTTTTTAGAGGCTCCTAGAATTTCAAAAATGGTGAGCTGATTGATGACCAATTCTGGTTTGGAAACTCCAAAATTCATAGACAAAGACTCATTGTAATTAAGTTATAAGGGAATGTGAGGGAATACAACAACTATTTTATTTTATTCAATTCATTCTGTTTAGATCGTATAACCCATGAGAAATCTAAGGATGTTATCTTAGAAGATTTTTATATCCATATACTTTGGTTTATTTAAAGCTATATGAAGAATTGTTTCCTAAAAGCAAAAGGGCTGCTGTGGCATTGATGGTGAAATCTGTGCTATATAACTAATTAATGCATTGAAGAAAAAGCCAGAAAAACATCCTGAAGTTCTTTGACTTCTTTTAAATCTGATAAATTACGTTGCCCCTATCATTTCTGACTCCTGTGAAATGGTGAAAAAGGCAAAAACCCTATTTACAGTTATTCACCTAACAGAGACTATATATTTTTAGGGAATACAACTAAGTATATCTGTAAAAAAAAAAAAAAAGTATTTTTGTATGTGTATGTGTGTATGTTGGGGGATTTTCAACTTTAATAACTGGTGTCTTTTACCTTAATTTCTCTAGAAAACGTTAGAAATAACTGAATAACTTACTCTGGGATGATTAAAGCAGGGAAAGTACAAGAGACATAGACAAATACAGGTGTTTTAAAAAGGACCAATTCAAATTAAACTGAGATTCAATGTATGAAGTTAAGCAAAAGGGAATACTCCCAAGTGAGTTGTATGAAGTTAGCTTTCTAAAGATGTTTTCATAGGAAACTAGGGATAGACCCATTCAGTTAATCTGGGTTTTTACCCCAACTCTAGGCTCTTGATTATATCTTTTGGTCTAATCCAAAATGATATCCTCTGACTTCTTTTCTATGAAACTTTAGCCTTCTTTCCTCAACTCATTCTCTAGTCTTTTTATTTTGCCCTCCCCTTCCCGCCACTTTCCTTGCTCCATTTTCTCTTCTTTTATTCTACTTGGCAAAAACACTATCTAAAACATGGCTTAAAAGGGAAAACCCAAAGGAGAGCATGGAGAGGATAAAGGACAAGTTAAAAAATACAAACTATTGGTCTTAAGGGTCTACTAGAGAGACATGAGACTTAGCAATGCTTTCACACTGGTTCAGGAGTTTAGGAGGCTACTAATAGGAAGAATGTGAACAGGGATTGTTTGGGAAAGGAGGGCGCTCCAAAAAGAGCTCTGGAAAGTCCCCCTTTTTTCATGGGGATTGGTAAGCACCACAAAACCACAGCTGAAAAGAAAAAGAAAACTCCACCACTGGCCTTTATCCGAGCGTGGCCGCCTTCCGCTCGGCTCAGTGCCCGCGCCACATGCCCAGGAGTGCGTCTGGATCCTTGAGGGGCTCCCTTCGCAGGTGGACAGTGCTTACGCTATACTGTAAGAGAGCCAGAAAAGTGCCCATGAGAACCAGAAAGCAAAACTTCCAGCCAGCGGGATCATCTCTCTAAGCAGCTAAGATGGAGAAATCAACACAGATATCCTGGCAGCATGTGAATGCCAGGAAAAGTGAGAGAGAGATAACTTCCCCCTCCCCAATTCAATATAATGGTGGTGGAAAGAAAGAAAAAATAAATTCTCTGCAACATATCTGCTGGGGAAAAGACAGAAAAGACTAAGCCAAGCCAAATGATGGAGGAAAATTACTTCATTTCTAATGGATAAAAGGATATAACTAAAAGAAGAAAATGATCTAGGGTCTAAATTTAGCTATATAAGAAAGTCTGTGCTATGCTGGCCTGGAGAATTAAAGCTGGTGAATGAAAGCAACTCATTTTACTACCTAGTTGATGCTATTCTTACAGGAAAGTAGGGGTAAAAGAAGAAAAAAAGAGGAGAAAAATTTCATTCTAAAATATAAAAAATAAAAGCAAAAATTTACCAAAAATAAAGAACTGAGATTCTCAGAAATCACAGTCATACCATAAGGTAAATAAAAAAGAGTTGATGATGCTGAATGGAGAATATTAGATTCTGATATAAGAGATCTTTGGCAGTTCACAACCTGTCCAGTCTTTTTAATTACTCTTTTTATAAAATATTTTATGTGACTCTGCCTATTAAATAAAATGTAACGAGACGAAAGCTCTAACAAATCAAAAGCTTATTTTTACTCTGAGGTATAACTAACCCCCTGAAAACCCTATTAATCAAACTCAAAATCTCAACCTGCCTAAGAAAACTGCAAGGGTCGCAATTATCTGCAGACATACTGCAGAACACAGGAACCTGCAAATTTTCAAGTAATACGTGTCTCAGTTCAGGATGGGAATGCTGTCTTTAGAAGATTCCAGGCACCTCCTCCTCTAATTAACCTTGTAAAACAGCTTTATGTATTCAGAGAAGTTTGCTGGGTTTTCCCCAGATTCCAAGTGACTAGGGAAAATGACAAGTACAGGGCTCCAGAAAATCTTTCCAAGATACCAGACTGATGAAGCCATCTCTCTTGATCCTTCACTATGTTTTCTCACATATACACTCTTCCTTGGCTTAAGAGAATAGGTTCCCATTCTAGAAAACATAACTAATTATAGAGAAGTTTTTTCTCTGAAAATATCAGCTGGCAGACCAAATGGCCAGGATGTACTTTGGGCTCCAGCAACCGTCATTCTTTAAGAAAACTCCCTCTTGAATTTCCTCTTGGGCTAAATTTGGTCAGAGAATTTCAACCTTTCTTGTCTACCTATTTAATATGGAGCTGACAACTGACTCATATGCCATTTCCCCAGAAATTAGAGATTCCTCCACTTAAACTTTAAGACTCGGGGTTAACAGCTGGCAGCCAAGAAAAGTGGCACGCTTCTTTATCAAAGGGAAGAGACTGCCTTCCATTAAGAGGCAATAATAAATGGCTAACAAAGGCAGTGTGGTTATTTGAGAGGACAGAGGGACCAAAAGCTACCTACCAGTTGTAGTTGTTACCTGACCCCAACACCAAAAAGATCCCAAGTTTATCAGTACACAGATAATAACAGAAACCAACTCCTAGATTTCTTACTCACTCCAATTTTAAGGAAGAATTTTTTCCCTAGGACCAGAAAGCAAAGTTCCTTTTAATAGGATAAAATTAAAATTGGTCTGTAAAGCAACTCCAAAGAACAGTAAATGACTTGTTTGCTCATATGCAAGAGTAGCTTCTTACCTTGGCCTTCAGGGCCTTCTAACAGCAGGAGCAAAGTCCTGACAGTTTCATCAGGCCAGTAAGTAGGCTAAATCCTGGCTGGGAAGCCAGGTGCTATATTTACGTAAAGGAGGACAACAGCTGGTAGAGAAGAAAATATTAAACCATGTTGAGGAAATAGTTGAGAGATTCGGAAAGAATGTAAGACTGGAGGTACTCTGGACCTAGTGGCAAAAGATACTTGTTAAAGGCTACAGACGAGGAAAGCAGCAGGATACTTTTATCTGAAGAATGGGCCACCAGCCTCCTCCTAAAAACAGGTACAGAAGAGGGTAAAGTTCGAGATTTTTTGCTTTTTTTTTTTTTTAAATAAACATAAGGGGCACAGCAAGGCCATTTTAAAAACATGAACAAAACAGAGTCCAACAACTTTGAAGCACCATATTCAACTCCAGAGACTCGATCTAACCCTGTACACCACATCCTAAACTTGTGAGTCATATACCTACTGCTCGACTACCAATATCAGATCAGTGATCAAAGCCTTTCCATACTCTTGGAGCATGTCCAACAGTATATTACCAGTAAGTTATAGGGGGAAGCCAATCTGTTCCCATGAGTGGGTTAGGTCAAATGCAAAATTATCCACTTCCAAAGTTTAATTTTTAATTTCAAGACCTAAAAAAGACAAAGAAAGTGAGAGACTAGAACTTCAAAAAGACCTTAAGAAGTTTATAATTGATTTGCACAGATGAGACCATGGGATTTGGCTAGAGTCAAAGCATCAGAGTTGAAGAGCTCTCAAAGGGAGCTGTTGGACAGTGTAATCATGAGTCAAGCTCCATCTTTGGTGGGAAGGTGCCAGACACACATTTGGAGCACCAGGAACATTGGGGATCATTCAGGGGAGGTTCAATTAGGGCTAATTTGTATCAGGCCCTCAATTTTATTCAAACAGTAACTTGAATGTGATGAGTCTCCTTTGCTTTCATACCTTCCTCCTTTGTACCTAGGGGAGGCAGATATTAATGTGAACAAAGGAATTTTACTAAGGAGGCTATAAAAACTCCCTCAGATGAATCTGTGTATGGCTCTCAAACAGCTTTCTTCTACCCAGCAGTTTCTCCTCCAACAGCGTTTGACATTTTGTAGAACGACTTACAACTGGGGCTCCAAAATGGTCCTTAACCTGTTAGTTCCCAAATTTCAACAAACTTCCAAGACAGGGAAATTCATTTTCAACAGCTCTCTCACCTTGTAAGGGGGAGAGACAGAGAGAGGGCGAGAGACAGGGATAAAGAGAGAGAGACACACACAGAAAGAGAGCCTGAGAGAGAGAAAGGGATAAGAGAGAGAGAGAGGCAGAGAGGGAGAGCAATGGAGAGAGAAAGAGATAGAGAGACAGACAAAGAGAGAAAGAGGCAGAAAGGGGGAGAGACAGAGAGAGGGAGAGAGACAGGGATAAAGAGAAAGAGACACAGAGAGCGACACACAGAAAGAGAGACAGAGAGAGAGAGAGCGATGGAGAGAAATAGAGAGACAGAGACAAAGAAAGAGAGGAAGGAAGACAGTGAGAGAGATAAAGTGAGAGACAGAGAGAAAGAGACAGAGTATAAAATTAAATGTAAGAAAGATTTATCTTAAACTCTCTTCAATCAAAATAAAAAATCTGGTAGGAGAGCCAGCTCAAGGTTTTGAGTGTGGCAGTTCCGACCATGGACAATTTCTCATATCTCAAGAGAGGTCTTTAAGAGGTGATGGAAATATTCTGCTGAGCTGGGGAATTCTAAGGCTTTGGAGTTCTGGTGAAGCCCTGACAGACCAGGCATATTGCTTCCACCAAGACCAAGAAGATTTTCCCTTCTAAGTTTCAGGATCAAATTGTTCTTTGTAAAGTAGCTATAATGGGTCTGGTGAAAGGCCTACCCAGCATGAAACTAATAGAAGGGTCTCAAACCAATAGTTTAGTTTCTTCTCCATCACTTTATAGGTAGGATGGGAACTGAGAAACAAAGACAAAGGATGATCAGTTCCTCCAAACAGACATGCACAGAGGCATTTAATACATGCACATTATTTTCAAAATAAACGGGGAGCCTGGTCAGAAAAGTGAAGCTGCTGCATATGCATCTAATTTAATTTCTAGGAAAATATGAATAGAACAATCAACTTGCTAGGCTTATAACTTAGAGGCAGAAACTTGTTTGATGACATCTACTAAGCTTTAATAGCCACCTTCTCAAGGCCCTACCTTCTTACCACTGCTACTAATAGCTTCTTCTACTCTTATCCCAGTACAACCCAACTGGTAAAGAATACAGCAAAAGACTCTTGTCCTAAACTCAAAATCATTTCCCAGACCGCACGACCTCTTCCAACAGCACCAAGTCCAGCTTCATCTCTGTCCTTTGCAGATCCCAGGCTCCATCTATCTTTTCAAGTCTCCACCCTACTCCTACCCCCGAGACTCCACCTCTCCACCTCCCCACCTCCCCCGACCCTCCTTCAGGCGCGTTTCCTCTCTTTGGGATTCTGCAGCCACCAGATATCACCCTTTGCTTCCTATTCCACTCCCACTCTCTGGGCCTCAGCGACCGATATTCACTGGCTCAGGCTCCCTATGTCCCCAGCCTGTCCGGGGCTGCGGTCAGCGGATAGTGTGGCCGGCCCAGGTCCGAGCCATCCTCGTTCGGGTCCCGCCTCACTCACCCTCCGTCACCTCCAGCACCTTAATCTGTTCCTCCGCAGCCGCCCGCACCTCCTGTACTGGGGACAGGATCCCGGTGAGCGTATCCACTAATGCCTCCTTCAATCCTTGTGCCACCGGACCAGGCAGCCCAGAAGCCGCACCAGCCGCCGCCGCTGCCGCCATCTTCCCTTCCTCCAGCCCGCCAGCCCCGCGACCGGGACCCGCCACCGAATGACGGCTCCCGCGCGCGGCCAATCCGCGAAGCTGCGCCTGCGCGCCAGAGTCTTGCGGGAACGGGAGCGGGAGCGGGAGTGGGGGCGGGGAATGGACCTAAGCCTCCTAGGACAGCGCCTCCTGTCGCCGGAACGCAGATAGCACTTTCTGTGAGCATCACTTCGGATTTATGTGGAAACAGAGTCTTAGGGCCATTAGCGACTTTTCTAAAGTCTCATGGTAAGTTAGCAATTTCACTTGGAATAAAGGTCACAATACCAACATTGGATTCATGGATCTTTCCAGTATAAGATGTTAGGAAAGAGGGGGTGGGATGGGAAGGGACGTAGAGGGCCTTACGAGGAAAGTCAGATATATAGGCTCTATTATAAACCAGTCCTCCGCTCCCCCGCCCCGCTCAAATACTGAAAAAAAAGTTGGCTCAAGTGAATCTCTTCATCGTTTAGCCTCAGGAATCCAAAAGTAGGCGGAGAAGAAACAAGTCGACTGGGTAGTGGGGGGTGGTCACCCTACAAATGCCCAGTTACCTGTTTTTATCCAGCTTAGATTAGCCCGATTTCAAAATTGGAAAGTGGCTGGCCAGGAGAGAGCACTTGCAAAAGGAGACTTCCTCTAGAGTGAGTATATGACTACTTGAAAATGAATTTTATTAGCTGACGGTAAAGAAAATTTTTTCCCAGAGAAATTATGGATGGTCATTGTACGGGGTGGGAGACAAGAGTAGTTTAATACGGGATATCTGTGTGCTGGTTGTAGGAAATGGGCCAAGATAGAGAGACACTCCTGAATACTGGAGCAGATGGAGATGATTAGCGAGAAGGTTAAAAACACAGGGCAGGGTGACAAGCATGTAGTGGCAGATGCTGTGGCACGGTATGTGTTGTTGGAATGGGAGGTTCTAGAGCAAAGAGTAAAGTAAGCTGCTCAGGTTGAGTGCCTTAGAAATGGGTTCTAGGAACCTTGACTCTTATCCCCAAATGGCAAAGGAAACCAGCTAACAATTCCTACCCCAGTTTCAAGGCTGTGGGTGTTAGAATGGTAACAATGAGAAGTGGTCACTTCATCCGAGGCTTCCTCAAAACAATGACTCCTCAATTCATTTTGAGTAGAGTTCTAAACTTATTCTTGCCATTCATGTTAGAGGTCAGAGGGGGGTTGTTACCACAATTTCATAGGAAATAGACTACTTCTTGGACCCTGAAATTTCATAGTGGGGAATAGTAATATTTTTTATTTTCCTTCTTTCAGCGGCCAGGAGAAGCTGAGCTCCATTATAACAGCTTCTTTTCTTATAGGTTAAATCATTTCATTTTAAGAAGAAAATTTAAGAAAGTCTCAGAAGATATTTTTTTTCAGTCATTATGGCAGTGGATAAAGAATTTGAGAGCCCTACTTTTGAGCTGGATGTTTTTGAAGTCTAGTGATGGATGTGCAGGCAGGGACCCCTATCTCCCCCAACCAAAGGAGTCAAGACTCCTGCTTAGAATTTTGGGACATTTGTAGGCAGATAGGTTTTACCTCTGGGTTAGGCAAATGACCACAAGCAGCCTCATCTTCCAGACGAAGAATGGGCCACAAGATGAATGGAGACAGAAACCAGACAGAGAGGGAGCTAGAGAGAACCAGTGGACAATACAGGAGATAACTTTATTGAAACGCAAATGGTATCGAACAGATGAATCTTGCTGGGAGGAGACATGCCTGATGGACCCAGGGCCCCGATCAGTGGAGCCACTTGTAGTGATGCAGGAATGCCTCTTCAGCTGGCCCTGGCATGGATTTATCTTTCAACCAATTTGTTATTTAAAATGAATTACCGAGGGGTTCAGCCCAGCTCTCTTCATGATTGTTACCGCAACTATATACAACAGTTTGCTTTTCAGATTCAGTTTTGCTTTCTCTACATTAGATATAAAAGGGCAGATTGAAAGAGAGAAGGGTCAAGTGAGAGAAAACATAAACACATAGACATACACATATCCTGTTTTAGGGTTTTATGCCCAATAAGTTAAAAAAAAGTTTTGCAAAAATTCCTGCCCACCTCCATCTGAGAAATACCATGCATTTGAAAAACGTAGACTATCACGTAAACAGTGCTGCCTTAAAACAGGATGGGTGGGGTAAAAAGGAAAGGGATTTAGCAGAGATTGAAATTCATTAAAAAAAGATTGTTTTGTAAAAAACAAAAAACAAACCAACATTAGGAGGTGGGAGGCCACTGCACAGCAGTTGCCCCCAGACTGGCTGGGATGGGGGAGCACTTGCCTTAACATCAAACGTCTTGTCTCAGAGGAACTGGCAAGAAAGCAGGAAGCTCCCAGAGAAGATGACCAAAGGAACCATTGTCAGCCTTCTGGGGACTTAGAGGGTGCTTAATGCCATTGTTTTATGCTTGCCTTCCTCAGGCTTTAGTCCTTCCTCCAAATGCTTAGCTCCAGAGCTCAGGAGGTCTAGTACTAGTGTGTTTCTTTGTCCTCTCCCCAAAGGATCTTTCAGATGCAAAAATTACAAACTTGAAACAAAACCAGTTCGAAACAGCCTCATCTTTCTCATAGTCCCATCAGCTAGAGTCTGTGAGTTTGGAAAGAAAGGAAGCTCCTTTCAGATTTTTTTCTTAAAGGACTTTATTCTGTGTCCTTGGTTTAGCACTACTAAATGTGAGGAAATGAAAGGATAAGCCCAAGGACATAAGTGGCCAGCATTGTCTCTATATGCTGAACTCTCTCATGTAAGCTGAGCCAAGCCTAGAGAAGAGGCCTTCGTGGCACACAGGAGCCTAATAGTTGTTAGCTGCCTTGGAGAAGGAAGTTCTGACCATGTTCTCAGAGCCAGAGTGCCTTTTGTAACTCAAATAAGGGACAGCAGGTTGCTATGATTCTGGGAGAACACACTTGTCATGGAAATACAAATGAGATTTTTTACTTTTCCCGATCTATTATATAATCAGAAAAAGTCTTAGAGCAGATACAAGTAATCCAGCAGAGGCGCAATCTGGAAGAAACCTCTAACTTCTTTCCTCTTTGAAGCTGTTTAAGTTGCCAGGTAGAAATTTCAGAGGCATGAGATTTTTCTTGGAAGGTTGTGTTCAGCTAGGAAAGATGCAGACCCTCTTTTTCATAACTTTGCTCAAAAGCATACATATTTTTTCTTTCCTTGTTAAAATAAAAGCAAGAAAAACGAAACATAAGGAAGCATGAGGAAGATAACTTTGAGATTAATGTTAAAGTCTGAATTATAACCTCGTCTTAAAGCCTTTCAGTGCAGGGACTCTGATACTTGACTTTCCCTTTGAAACACTGAATCACAAACTTTAGTGTGCATCAGAATCACTGGAGGGTGATTGCAAAAATATGGATTGCTAGGCCCTATCCCCAGTTTCTGATTCAATAGTTCTGGGATGAGGGCTGAGAAATTCATTTCTAACAAGTTGGTGGATGCTATTGATGCTGCTGGGCTGGGTCCACACTCTGAGAATTACTAAGATTTAAGGAATGAAGGAATGCTTTAAAGAATGAGAAGAGTTGACTCAAGGAACCTGGGGTTCACTTACCTCCATGACCACCCTCGACATAGGAAATTCTCTATGGCACAATTATTAAAAATGGTCAAAACATCCAGTTGGGAGGATCTAGTATATGTAGGTTTAATGTTCAGTTGTCTTGGTCTCCCTGCAGCTTCCAAATTTCAATTGGTTTCCTCATTTGAAGATACACTATCTCCCAGTTTACTTCCACTTTTCCTAGGGTCTACAGCTGGCAGTGGAGAGAGGCAGGCTGGTAGCCCCATGTATCCCTGCTGTTCAGGTTAACTGAGGACTCATGAATATATAAGGCTGATTCACTTATAAAGGGCAATAGCTCCTGGCTTTGGTCTTTTGGGAGTAGTGTCCTTAAGACCATTTTGTTATTTATGGCTCCCTCAGTGGGGTGATGAACCAAAACTTGTTAGTAGTTATTATAGTCATCACAAGAATATACCAGTATTTCATTAGTGTATCTATTTCCATTAGAAAACTTTCTGCAAAAGCATTGCATTCCGTCATTGGGGTTGGCTTATGGAGTCTACTTATGAGCTTCAGGTTGGCTAAGACCCAGCATAAAGGAAAGAAAAAAAATAAAGCATACAAGGGAGTAGCTACTACTACTACTACTACTACTTTTTCCCCCTTCATTGGTAAGCAAATTTCACCTATATGCAAGGTTTCTATATATGGTTGCTGTCCCAGATGATATGTGAGGTGGTTGTAAGATACAGTAGGCAACCACTGTTGTCTTTCTATTCTGTTAGCATACTACAAGAAATAGAGTTACTTCTCAGATCACTGAAAGGGAGTATCCCTCTAGAATAGTGTGAACCTTCTCTCAGGCAGCTAGAAGTGATGGGGAGATTAGGTCACCTGGGAGTCTTGCAAACCAGGAAAACCTAAGATGAGAAATGAAAAAGTAAAAGAAGCTACTATTTTGTCTTAAGACCTTAAGGGATATGGAATTATTATTGGGGCGAATGGTAATTCAATACCAAAACCTAGCATACTAGCAATTCTAAGCAAAAAGGACTCATTGCAGGGGCTCCCATGGATTTTTAGCAAATTGTCCTTCCCTGTCAGCCTCTAGTTTCCCAATAGTTAGATAACATGAGAAAGACATTGGTATAAGGATTTATAAAAGACAGATAAGCACTGTAAACTTGCCACAGATATAGATTTTTTAGAAACACTCTATGAAGCCTCAAAAAATAGGAAACAGCAACAGCAAACTGTGAGAGACAGAGAGAAACGAAGAGAGAGGGAGGAAGAGAAAGACGCGCAGACATCAGGTCCCATATTAGCTTCCAAGTACCTAGTACTTTATTTTTAGTGCCTAGGCAAGGACTGAGAAACAATACATTGGACAAAACTCGTTGGTCTCTGCTGAGGAGCCTTTTCTGGAGTTGTGGCTCTCCCCATGTTTGGTATTGAGTATGTCATTTGCTAGCCAACTTTGATGAGGGATGGAGTTGGGGAGCTGGAGAGGAAGGACACACAAATTCCAGTCATAGATAGGTTGAAATCTTTTGCATCTTCTGAAGGTGCTTGGGGATTGAGAATTTGGCTGTGGGACCCAGTTTTTAATTTTTTCAGGGGTCCCAGTAGTTTCAACCAAGAAACAGGTATGTAGGTCAGAGAGAATGCTGTGGATTTGCTCTTGCTATCAATTTTAGGGCAGTGATGGGGGAGTTCAGGTTTTCTGCTTCAGAGAAGTCTGGATGAGCGTCCCAAGGGGTTATAGCACCATGAGGAGGCTCAACCTTCTGCAGTTGCCACACAATCACGATTACTTTGTGAAATGTTTGATCCCCGCAGTGAGGGGCCCAGATGTGCAACTGTAAACAGGGTGCCAGGCTCCAGAGGGAAAGCTGAGGCTACAACACCACCTCACTAGATGGGAACACATTTTCTTAAGGAAAGCAATTGGAGACCTGGCCTAAATGCAGCAGTCAACTGAGAATAGAGGTTGGTGGATCCCAGGAATAGAAATGAAAAGTCATAGCATGAGAAGTCTCCAGAATCAACTTGCTGAGGATCCAAATAGAATTCACGGTGGTATCCTTGGTTACTAGAGAGACAAGAATTCCTTTGGGGATCTGAGGCAGTTGGAATGGAAAGAGGGTCTCCCCTCTCCTTTTCCTCGAGTAGCCAGTAACATCCATGACAGAAGGCACTGGCTGGGCAGCACCAGAAAACAGAGTCATGGGCTCAACCATCAGATTAAGATGGCACTAAAAGTCTGAGCTTAGCCAGAAAACTGGAGCATAGGTGGGATTCAGAAGAGACATAGGTCCAAAGTAGGGCCATCCAGTCTTCCTTTCCTTCCAAGTTAGAACACCCAGCTCTGGGGCCTCCTCATTTTGTACAATGGAGACCTTAAGGCAGTGATTTCAGCACCATCCTTGGACAAAGAGCCTCTTCCCATCGCAGAATTGCATATTTTATAGCTGAGTTGGTTGGGGGTTTTCACATCTCATGGAATTAGCAGCAATAGCAATAATAGTCTCCAGCATAGAGGTCCCTGGCATCCCTGGGAGCTACCAGGTGAGAGCAGAAGCTTTCTTGGGAACAATCTGGACCATCTTGTGGAACTAAACAAAAGTGTTGTGTGACATGAAGATTCAGATGCTTCTACTCCTAGATTGGGTGGGACAGAGTGATACAGGTTAGTATACTTATAGATTCTGATAAAGTCTTGTGCTATTTAGGAATCTGAAGAGCAAACACTTAGCCCAGGCTTATCCCTGATCTGCACTGTCCTGAAACTTCAGTCTCACCAGGCAACTCAGCTGGTTCCACAGGGGTTTTCAGAAATGACTTGCTCATTCCAGAGAGACATCATTCCACAGTCCTTCAGCACCCATCTTAATTGGTCTCAGATCTTCTGCCCCCAAAATACTGAACACCTAATCAAAGCCTTCTTTCTAGCTGGCTCTTGAGTTTTTGCCATATTCCTTAGATGATCCTGAAGGTCTAGATAACAAGGGGTGTGCACTTAATGGAGGTTAACATTTCCTCCTAGATTGTAAACTTAAGGGACAAAATCTTGTCTTTAA
Organism: Myrmecophaga tridactyla; assembly: GCA_004026745.1. Classification (NCBI taxonomy): domain Eukaryota; kingdom Metazoa; phylum Chordata; class Mammalia; order Pilosa; family Myrmecophagidae; genus Myrmecophaga; species Myrmecophaga tridactyla. The sequence continues at coordinate 40,254 of PVIY010013208.1, read as the reverse complement.
AAAAAAAAACTTAGCGGCTGTTACATATCGAGTTCCCAATAAGTGCTTGCTGATGAAGGGATGTGGACTGCCAGATCTTCAGGGCAACAGGAAAGGAGCAACTTTTGCAAAATGTAGAACCCCTTTGGAAGGCAGAAATTCTCACATGGCTGTCCAATCTCTTATACTTGTCAAAAACAAACCGTTTAAGAGCCAGCTAGGGATTCAGTCAAGTGAAGTGGCTGCATAAGAATAGTGCAGTGAGGGGCTAAATAAGCCATAAGATAGAGGAATATTTCCAGTGTCCTGGTTTTCCTCCAGTCCATTGTGAACTCAGAGTAGATCTTCTAATAAGAGGGGACTAATCCCTCTCATGCCAGAGGCCAACAGTTGAGCTCCCAGGCAGAATGCATGTTTTCTCAAAAGGGAGGTCAAGGGAACTGGATTCCTCTTCTGTTACTTCTGAATCAACTCTTCCTGCCTCATGTAAGCCCCAAAGAAGCCAAAGATAGTGGAATGGAAGATTTCTAACTGGTGCCAATGACATGGCATCATAAAACCCACTTGGAAAAGCCAAACTAAGCCCCTGGATAACTAATCCAAGCATCTCATGGAGAAATGGAGAAAACAAACCAAAAAAGAAAAGGTAAAATAAATAGGCAAATGGGAGGAAGAAAAAAAAACAAAAACAAAACAAAAAATAAAAAATAAAAAAGGAGGGTTTATTGACTCTCATGCATGTTAAATTAGAGGGTATAGAGACAAGCCTAACAGTCTTTCTCTGAAGGCTGTAATGTTGTTTATGTGGTTTGGTGACTTCTTAGATTGGCAGCCATCTTGTCAACATCCTCTGTGTCACTGAAAGGGCAGGGCAGGCAGTTTTCTCTCTCTACCTCGGCAACTGGGTGGTACAGCCAAGTACTGATCAGCGAATTTAGATTGTTGGGTTCCAGCTGTGAACTGCTGTTCTAGCCCACCCCAGACATGAACTGCCCAGGCAACAACTTCTTTTCCATTTTTTGAAATACCTTTTACAGACTGATTTAAACATTTTTTTTAAAAAACCACATGCTTCTTTTTCTGGGCTCCAGTCAGATCTCTGGGGAAGAGTTGTTGGCAGTGGTGATGGAATTGGGAAGGGTCTGTGAGAAAATCTGGGGAGCTTCCCGCCTCACTCAGATTTCCCCATACAGAACTGTCTTTCTCACAGTAGTTCATGAGAACCAGTTAGAAACTGCTGCAGGTTTTCTGATGTCTTCTGAATCCCTCCCCAGAAAGCCCAGGAGTTTGAAATTGAGACAGGAAATCAAGGAAAAAGACCCAGAATCATCTTTTTCCCAAGAGTCATGAGGGGAGGCTAGTAGATATATCTAGAGTACACAAGTTCCCAAGTTTCACCCCACCAGTCCTCCAAGGGAGGTTCTCAAAGGTGCAGCACCAAGAACCTGCCCCTCTTCTTTCACCTCCTTCTGCTTCCTAGTCTCCTGTTAGGGCTGGAAAGCCAGTGCTTGGAAAGAAGAAGGGGAAGAGGAGGAGCTAACATAGCTGATGCCCGCCTGTTCTGCTGTCCGGGGTGACAGTGACTGCTAGACCCTCAGAGTGTTGCCTGGAGGTTGGGGTCCAGGATGGTTTCTCGATCTGGAGACTCAATGTAGTTGGCAGCTTCTTGGAGTTTCAGCAGCATGGCCATCTAAAGAGAGGAATAAGTGGATTAATAAAAATTGGGACTCTGGACCCTGCCACAGAACGGAAACAAAAGAATATCTAGATCATGGATCTGATCCTTGGTTTGTAAGTATTTAGCAGCCAGAGAATTTAGAGGTGGTTCATGAAAAATAGCGAAGATAGCTTCAACTTGGCTTTTAAATATGTGCATGTAGAACAGAGACTTGGGAGCAGCTCTACTGTACAAGGTTCTGTGCTGTGACATGTGAGGGCATACCAAAAAAGAACAATACAACCTCTTGCTTTTGAGGTATTTATGCTCCAGGGGAGGACAGAGGCACATAGATACCAGCCGATACTGGGAAGAATATGACAAGTGCCATAATAATATCTTTGTTTTGAACAATTTCCCCTTCCAATAGAATGTAACCCAACAGATAAACTTAACATTATTTGAATCTCTTTCTCGCCACCGTAGCTCACAAGCTACTGCTTCATATCAAATCTAAACTCAGTATATTCAGCTCCTTCCCTCTTTACCTATTTTTATCCCTAGATATTTTAAGATTGGGAACCTCCATTTCTGCTAGGTAAGTCTGATTGAGTCTCTACTGAATTTGTTTTCCATATTTACATTTGCATGATTATTAACAGTTCTCCCAATTTAAAAGTGTTTTTACACAGAGAACATCTGTTTTCAAGAAAGACAAAATTTTAAAAAAAGGTATTATTGGAACTTCTGGGGAAGATGTCAGAATAGGGAGCTATAGGACTCATTCCTCCTCCAAGACAGCTCCTGGACAGGCAGAAACTGTCTGAAACAACTGCTCTGGGGCTCCAGAGGCCAGAGGAGTACTGTGTAGCATCCCAGGAAGAGTAGGATGAAGGGAGTGAGAAACTGCCATAAAAAACTGAGTAAATTTCTCTACGGTGGTGCTGACACCCACTGCCCATCCTTGTGGGTGGTCACTTTGGGTCTGGCCCCTGGCTGGCAGCTGTGAGTGGACAGGGATGTGAAAGCCCTCCTCCCCAAGAATAGGGAGACTGGGAGCTGGGGTGGGACAGCCAAGTACAGATCATAGCTTTTGATTAGCAAATTTAGATTGTAGGGTTCTAGCTCTGAATCACTGTCCTGCCCCAGACAGGTACTGCCCAGCCATTGTTTCAGACTCGCCCCTAACAGGGCAAAGACGGTGGAAGTTTGAAGACAGTCCCTCCGTGGGGCTGCGGGGAAGAGTTTGCTGAAGAGCACCACCTGCCAGGCAGACTAGGAAAGTGCAGACTCCAGGAGCTGACAAAAAGACTTTTTGGGGTCTTTCCTGATCCCTTCCCTAGGAACATTTGAAACTGGTTTGGACTCCCTTCAGGGCCCTATTTTGGCTGTGAAATACAAAATTGAGAAAGTCCTCTCCAGGGTGATCTTCCTCCCAGAATTTGCCCTCCAGGAAAAAGCAGCTAGAGGCAATGAAAAGAGTAAAATAAGACAAAACAAAAAACTATAGAGGCAAAACAAAAACAAACAAAATGGATCAAGATTCTCAGAGAAAGAACAGAGGAAAAGAAGTTTTCTCCTGGGAGTGAAACAGTTGCACAAACAGAGCAATCTTAAAAATTTGTACTGCATTCCAAGGGCAAGATTCAGATGTAGACGAGTTGAATAAATTTGATAAGTTAAACATTGGCAATTCTCAAGGCCTAGAATAAATTGAACAAAATATCAAAGAAGAGCGTCAACACAAAGTCAATCATCAAAAAAGCCCTAGAGAAGAGAATCTGACTTTTAGAGTGAAACTCATCAAGATAATCAGATGTCTGGACATCAACAAAAAATTACCAAACTAAGAAGAGGCAATGAAAGGAGAGTAAAACAAGACAAAACAAAAAAACTATAGAGGCAAAACAAAAGCAAACAAAATGGATCAAGATTCTCAGAGAAAGAAGAGAGGAAAAGAAGACAGGTCAACAGAGATGGCCTAGTCAAAGGAACAAATTAAAAAATTGGAGACACAGAATTTGGAACTACTCAAAGACGTTCACGCAAACTCCCTAAATCAACTCAAAGAGATGAAGGAAAATATGGCTAAAGAGATAAAGGATTTAAGGAAGCATGGGACAACATAAAGAAGAATTTGAAAACATGAAAAGAAACATAACAGGACTTACGGGAATGAATGTCATAAAACATAAGAGATTAAAAACACTCTAGAGGGCAGGCCATGGTGGCTCAGCAGGCAAGAATGCTTGCCTGCCATGTTAGAGGACCCGGGTTCGATTCCCGGTGCCTGCCCATGTAAAAAAAGAAAAAAAAAGAAAAAAAAAAACACAAAATTTTGTGTAGAGGCATACAACAGCAGATTTGAACAGGCAGAAGAAAGAATCAGTGAGCTAGAAGATAGGACATTCGAAATCATATGGACAGAAGAGCAGAAAGAAAACAGAATGGAAAAAATTGAGCAGGATCTCAGGGATTTGAGTGACAACATGAGGCACACAAACATACATATCTTGGGTGTCCTAGAAGAGAAGGGAAAAAGGACAAAAAGAATATTTGAAGAAATAATGGTTGAAAATATCCCAACTCTTATGAAAGACATAAATATACATGTCCCAGAAATGCAATGTACTCCAAACAGAACAAATCCTAACAGACAAACTCCAAATCACACAATAATCAGAATCCCAAAGGTTAGAGAATCCTGAAAGCAGCAGAGAAAAGCAATTTGTCACAAAGAAGGTATAATGGTTTGGAGGCTTTATGGACTCCAGAAAAGTATGTTCTTTTGTTAATCCATTCCTGTGGGTGTAGACCTGTTGTAGGTGGGAACTTTTGATTAGGTTATTTGAATTGAGATGTGATCCATCCAATTCAGAGGGGTCTTAATCCTCTCGCTAGAGTCCTTTATACAAGGACAAAACACAAAGAAGTTAAGAAATGAAATCAGAGAAGCTCACAGAAAAAGCCCCAGAGAAGCTGAGAGGAAGTGACTGAAGCCAGAAGCTAGAAGCAGTGAAATCTGGGAGAAAAGGACCAGCACATGCAGGCCATTTGCCTTGCTATTGGACAGAGGAGCCTAATCTCACCACCAGTTGGTCTTCAGAGAAGGTATTGTCCTGTTGATTCCTTAATTTGGACATTTTTCATGGCCTAAGAATGTAAACTTGTAAATTAATAAATCCCCATTGTTAAAAGACAACCCATTTCTGGTATATTGCATTCTGCAGCTTTAGCAAGCCAAAATACAAGAGAACAGCAATAAGATTAAGTGCTGATTTCTCATCAGAAACCATGAAGGCGAGAAGGCAGTGGTATGAGCTATTTTAGAGAAAAACCTGTCATCCAAGAATTCTTTATCTGACAAAACTGTCTTTCAAAAATGAGGGAGAGCTTAAAATATAAACAGATAAACAGAAACTGAGAGAGTCTGTCAACAAGAGACCTGCCCTACAATAAATACTAAAGACGGTTCTGCAGGCTGAAAGGAAAAGACAGGAGAGAGGCTTGGAGGAAAGTATAGAAATGAAAATGATCAGTAATGGTAACTAGAATGGTAAAAAGAGAGACAAAAATAAGATATGACATATAAAAGCCAGAGGATAGAATGGTTGAAGTAAGAAGTGCCTTTAACACTGAAGTAATAACATTCAGTGTTAATGGATTAAACTTCCTAATCAAAAGACACCCAGATTGGCAGAACAGATAAAATAAGTATTATCCATCATATGCTGTCTATAAGAGACTCACCTTAGACCCAAGAACACAAATGGATTGAAAGTGAAAGACTGGAAACAGATATCCCACACAAACAGTAACCAAAAAGGAGCTGGGGTAGCTATACTAATATCAGACCAAATAGACTTAAACTGCAAAACTGTTATAGCAGACAAAGAAGGGTACTATATTTTAATAAAAGGAGCAATCCACGAGATAACAATCATAAATATTTAGCATCTAAGCAGGGTGTGCTCCAAATACATGAGGCAAACACTGGTAAAACTGAAGGGAGAACATATCTAGCAATTAGAGAAATGCAAATCAAAACCACAATGAAACATCATTTTACACCTACTAGAATGGTCATTATTAAAAAAACAGAAAACTATAAGTGTTAGAGAGGATGTAGAGAAATGGGGGCTCACATTCATTACTGGTGGGGATGTAAAATGGTGTAGATGCTGTGGAAGACAGTTTGGTCGTTCCTCAGGAAGCTAAGTATAGAATTGTCATTATGATCTGGCAATCCTGTACTAGATATATACCCAGAAGAACTGAAAGCAGGAACAAGAACAGACATTTGCACATTGATGTTCATGTGGCATTATCCACAATTGCCAAAAAATGGAAGCAACCCAAGTGTCCATCAGTCAAGAAATAGATAAACAAAATGTGGTAAATACAAACAATGCAATATTATTCAGCAGTAAGAAGAATGAAGTCCTGATTCATGCGACAACATGGATGAACCTTGAGGACATTTTATTGAGTGAAATAAGCCAGACACAAAAGGACAAATATTGTATGACCTCACTATTATGAACTAATTATAATAAGCAAACTCACAGAATTAGAATCTAGAATATAGGTTACCAGGAGATAGAATGAGGGCAGAGAATGGGGAACTGATGCTTAATTTGTATAGAATTTCTAATTAGGTTGATTATAAATGTTTGGAAATGGATAGATGTGATGGTAGTACATTATTGTGAGTGTAATTATCAGTGTTGAATTATGTGTGTAAATGTGGTTGAAAGGGGAAGTTTAGGGTCATGTGTGACTGTGGTTAAAACTACAAATATAAGAATGTTCTTTCATGAACTATAACATGTATGTCACTATTACAAGGTGTTAATAATAGCATGGTAAATGGAAAAAATACACTGAATACAAAATATGGATATACAGTAATATTTTAATATTCTTTCATCAGTTGTAACAAAGGTACCACACCACTGCTAAGTGTCAACAATAGGGTGATATAAGCAGTATGGGGTTTTTCTTTTTGGAGTAATGAAAACATTCTAAAATTGATTGTGGTGATGAAATGTACAACTCTGTGATTATACTGAGAGCCACTGATTGTACACTTTGGATGGATTGTATTGTGTGTGAGAATATCTTAAAAAAATACTGCTTATAAGAAAAAGTATTATGACTAAAATGGAAGCATAACCTATTTAAAAGGTAAATTGCAGGGTCATAGGATTTGTGTATGTTAAATTTTAATGTAATCTGTCAAATTATTCTCCAAAATGGCTTAACCAATTAACACTCTCACCAGCAGAATATGGAGGCACAACCACTACTTTTGCTAATTTGAAATGGTATCCCCTTGTTTTAATCTGCATTTCTTCAATTATTAGAGAGATTGAGTGTATTTTTATGGTTTTATTGGCTACTTGGCTGTCCTTTACTCATATCCTGTTCATATAAGTTGTCCATTCTTTTATTGTCCGTTCTATAGCTCAATCTTCTTTTGGTTATATGCATTGCAAATATTTTCCTCCAGTGTGTTACTTGTCTCAACCTTCTTTCTACAGGGGCTCCATGAACTCCATTTAGTGGAACAGTCTTCAGAAGACAAATTTCAGCGTAAATATTAGAATAGAGGTAGAAGTATATAGAGAGAGTGCTGAAGTACCCTACTTGCTGCTCTATATCTTTGGTTGATATTCCTATATGGGATCTGCCTGAAACTCAGGTCTTTGCTAGAACACAGCTTGCTGGGATGTGTTATTATTTAGCTTTAAGCTGGGTCCCAGGCATGCAATCTTTATGATCCAGGACTCTAATATTCAGAGTACCTCACTGGTCTCATCCCAGTCCTAGCCCTGCTGATAGTCTTTAGCTTCTAGGCCACCATGAGTGGAGACATGAAGAGTGATAAGAATTCAGTTTTACAGTACTCTTACTTTTTAAAAAAAAATTATTTATTTTTATTTTTTAGTACTCTTACTTTTACCTTAGAATGGCATCTACTCACCAGAGGGTCCGAGTCCAGAGAACTTGGGGTGCTATCTTTGACGGTCCTGTCCTCGGGAGGTGAGGCAATGCTGTGAGGACCCACAGTGGGTGGGGGGAGGTGGTACAGCTTTGATTGGTCTTGTTGGGCTGATGGCCAGGGAAGAGTGTCCCGGACCCACTCCACTGGGTCTTCCCAAGCTGCTTTCTGTCCATGGACCTGGAGAGGAGATATGTGTTACTGAGAGGGGAATCCACAGATTAGAGGCTTGTTCCTGTAGTCTCCTGATGGTTAACCACAAAAGAACATTCTCCCTGGGAATATGCGTTTCTTCAAATGTAAAGCCTTGAGCTCTGAGCCCCATGGAATTTTCATGAGTTTCCCAACAAGGGAAATAAAATGGTGTAAATTGGTAAATTTTGGTGGATAATTTGGCAAAATTATATTAAAATTCAACATGCACAAAACCTATGACCTTGCAATTTTAACTTTTCAAGTAGGAAATTCTTACATATTAGCCATAGTATCTTTAAAATTTTTTTTTACTATCTTGAAAACAGATGCTGTCTGTTTAAAAACACCATTAGATTGGAAAACTATTAATATTCATGTAGCTTTTACTAAAAATACAAGATTTATAAATTAAAAATTAGTTTTTGGCAAAATGTAAGGTTTATAAATTAAAAATTAGTTTTTGGCATCAATCTGATCACACTTCTAGAAATCTGTCATAGCATGGGGAGATACCTATCTTAATAATGAATTATTTGAACAATTATTAAACAACAATATGGGTCTATTTTGATCCCTTTTCCCTGACCTTAAAGTCGGTACCTGCAGTTGTTATTTTTGTCCTTTCCAAAATCACCATGTTTATTAAAAAAGAGTTAATCTTTCAATAAAGATGAACTTTTACTTTCAATAAAGTAAAAGCTGCTATAATAAAAAAATAATGAATTACTTTTATGAAAAATACCTGACCAAAAGCTTCCAGTCATTGCATTATAGTTCATTAGGGCTGAAATGGATCTCAGTGATCATTACTTCCTAATAAACAGGTGGGAAAACTGAGGAGATTTTTAACAAATGACAACTTCCTTTTGCACAAAATTTTTATTCTAACTTTTAAAAATCTTTCCATATATTAACTTTATCTCAAAACAACCTAGTGAGTTAGGGAGAATAGAATTTATCTCCTCTTTACATATGAGGAAGTTAAGAAAGGTTAAGTAACTTGACCAAAGTTAACATATTTATTAATAGTGAGTAATGAGCTAAGGCTATACCAGGGCTTTACTTAATTCTTAGCTCTATTGTTTTTATATTTACTCTGACCCTTAGAGAGGGTTTGTATTTAGCTTAGAGCCAGAAGGCATAGGATGGAGAGATGGACCCACAGAAGGTGATCAGTTAGCCATTTGCTGAATGGTTCCTGAAGACAGGAAAGCAGAGTCTACCCAGTAACTTACTCTACCTGTTAGAAAGAGAAATAACTAATCTCCAATCACCCTGTGCCTAACATTTAAGCAATTTCTACTTTGCTAGTTAGGATAGCCTAAACTTGGGGTTTGAATAGAGTTAGAGGAGAGGATTCACCTTGATTCCATCCTTGGCTCCTTCCTGTAGGTAGGGAATGATAGAATTGTTCCACAGGTCAATGAACCAGGTCCGGAAGTCCTCAATGCCAATGGGACAGGACAGAAAGAAGCAAGGGCCTGTGGAAAAGGATAAAGCAGGCCATGAAGATGCCAGAGAACCTATTTCTGCCCATTTTACTTCTTAGTCTCAGGCAGTAGGGTCTGATATCCAAAAGGAGTAAAGGAAATTTAAAGTAGAGCTATACTGAGATTGTTCTCAAGACAAGTGGGTGATGACTGCCTGGCTGGCAAGCTCATAAGTAATGCTTTCACAGGTGGAAGTGAGAAAAAGGAGTGAGGGTGAATTTAAAAATTTCCTCCTAAATACTTTCCCTCCTTTTCCCCATTAATTATGGGAAAAAATGAGGGATAATGGTTAGCCTTCTGATGACTGAAGTAATTTACCCAAATCATGGTACTAACTGTGTCAGGAATGCTTGTTATGTAATGAAGCAGCTCGAAATCTAAAGCTACAAGACTTGGCAACTTTTTTACATGCTGAAGACTCTAGAAAGAAAAGGGAGCATCCCTCCAGGTGTTACAGTAGAAAAGGGAAGCCATTTCCTGACCCCAGGGGGGAAGCTGATCCCCAGTACCGATGAGGAAGTCTGAGGTGCTGTGCTTCTCAAGGAAGGTGTGGAGATGATACCACAGCTTGGGTACCCAGTCGAGCACCCGAAGCAGCTCTTCCTTGTTGGCATTGATGTCGCTGTCTGACTCTACCAGCTTCCTCCTCAGGTAACGAACCAAGAAGCCATTGGCTGGCTCCACGTTGTTGGAGAAGGTCAGCATCCTGCCGCCAGGGATGGGGAGAGTAGGGTCAGAGTGGCAATGGGGACATTGTCAGGGTGCATCCCCTGCCAGTCCTTCCCTCCTCTTGCCAGCCTCCCACTAAAGCCCATTTGGTTTCTTCTCAGGTAATAGTGGGGGCAATTGAAGTCAAGGCAGCAGCCCTAGGCAGGCAGAGTTGACTTTTAAATCACAGCAGCCCTCTTTAGATAACCATTGGACCTCTCTGATGCGGGTCAGAGGATGTGAGGGCAGAGAATCTGTATTACAGTTATATAGCTGGGTCTCTTCTAGTTTTGCAGCCCTTTCTTTTCCTCAACCCTGGACTTGGCATGGCAAATACACCTACTCTCTCATCCCAATCTGGAAGGCTCTGGCTAGTTCTCTTTCCTTCTGCTGTCTTTTGCCCCTCTGTCCAGAGCCCTGGATTTAACTAGTTTATAGACTCTTGGGTAGGGTTGGAAGGTTCATCCAGGGCCATAGTCCTTACCTGAAGCTCAAGTGCAAGCCATGGTTGGGTGTCATTTTTACAGGCTGATTGGTGGTACCTATGATATAGGGACTGTGGGAAGAAAGAGGAAAAAGATTCACTTAAGAGTTGTCTTAATACTGCTTTCTGCCATGTACACATGACAGGAAGCGCACAGGTTGAACTGGATGGGTTCTCCCTCCTCCCACTGTCATGAGTTTGGTCCTGATCCGAGCTCACCATTTGTGATACTTGCAGGTGAGGGCCCCATTCACCAGCTCACTGATAGAGCCTGCTTCACTCAGGTCATCTAATAGTATCACCAGGGGGACATCCCCAATTCCTGTTTCCCGGTCTATCTGGTTGGCCAGGTTGGAGAGATATAACTGAAGATCCTAGAATAAAAGAAGGACAGTGGCTCAGCATTCAGGAGTAATGAGCACTTGGACCAGCCATTTTTATTGAAGAAGCTATGCTAATTCTAGGTTTCCTAGGGGCCTTTAGTCCCTATTGATGCACTTGGGACATGTGATTATAGAACCAGATCACAACAGACTGATGATCCTAAGGGTTCTAAACCAATCCTCTTAAACAGTGACCTCTAAATCTGCTGGAGATGGGAAACACATGCTATTTCCTAAATGGATTTTCATTGAGTTGGTAACAAGAACTGTCATTAATGGAAGCATCTCCCCAAGCTGGGGAAGGCCAAGATTTGTACAAATTCTCTACCCAAGAGACATCAGGATTTGGTAGAGAAGTCCACACGACATGTAACATTTAATTCTGAGTGTTTTTTCCCAGAAAGCGCAAGGTCAGAGAATAATACTGCAAAGAGAAGTAGAGGGAAGAAAATAAAAGAGAAGGGATGGGATTGACTGGGTTGGCTGAGACTTTGGTGGAAATAAAGAGGATGTAGTTTAATTAATGATCAAGTAATGGGAAAGGAGCTTTACAAATGATAGGGAAAGCATGGAGAAGGGAATTAAGGATAAATCGGTCAATGGCCAATGGAGCCCTCACCTGCAAGTCTGGAAAGGGACTGAGGGCAAAGGGTGGAAGAAGATGAGAAAAGGGGATGAGTAGGGAGGGAAGGAAAAGGGAACACTGAAGAGCAAAGAAAGATTAAGGCAGGGGCAAAGAAAAGGAAAAGGAAATGATGGGGCAGGAAGTGGCCTGGAAATGGAGAGTCTTGAGTGAGGCTGAGGTGTGAACAAAGACTGGGAGGGGTCTCAGGAGGCAGCTACCTTGCAAGACTGCTGGTGCATGTTGAAGGTGCTGACGATGCCCTCAGTGACCTCGCGGCCGGAGCGCTCCACTAGGTATTCAGCCAAGCGATTGGTCAGGTAGGTCTTGCCCGTGCCACTGGGGCCTGAGAGGACGAGGCGTCGGTGCTTGAGCAGGAGACTTATGTAGTGCTGCATCATTGGCTTGGGAATCAGAGTCTCAAACACCAGGCTGTCGACGCATTTCTCCTTCAGACCTGAACACCCAGACCCAGAAAGCATGAGTTTTGACCAGAGCCCTGAGGATAACAAGTGACCCTGAAGAATATTTCTTCATTTGGAGCCCACTGAAAATACTCATAGGCACTTGTCCCATCGTTCTACAGGGATCCCCTAACTCCCTCCTTTAGGGAACTTAGGCTTGATTCTTAGGGACACACTTTGAGCTAGAGGTACCTGGGTGGAGTTAGCAGCCCAGCCTTGGCAAAACTGTCTCTGGGGACAAATGCTAGGCCTGGATCTTATTCATATTTTTCTATCTTACATTACTTAAGCACAGTGTGATCTTCATGTTATAGTTCCTCCATAAATTCTTGAGTAAATGAATGATTTGATGATCTCCTCCCTTCATCCCATACCAGCTCCCCCAAGAGACAAAGACTGACCTTTGAGGGAGACTGATATGTTATTTACACCTCGTCGGCAAGGAGGCATCTCTGGCGGCTCAGCATCCAACACTCGTTTCACGTGGCTGATGCTATAACCGTGGATGGACTCAGTACTTAGTCCCAGGGTAGAGGCTGGGTCCATTTTGGAAATATAGTCCTGACAGAATAGAAAGGAAGAAAGAAGATGGTGAGGAACACTGAGAAGATACAAACACAGATATTAAAGCTACAAGAAAGAATGAATGTCAGTGGGAATGAAAGTAGATGGAGAAAGGGAAGAGCATATGCTTTGACTATTTAGTATCTCTCCATAGAGCATCAAAGGTTCCCAAGATCCCAGTGTCTGGATGGCTCAATATCCTGTGAGAGAACAAACTTTCTGAGTATATATGTCCCTTTACCTTGAATACTTGGAAAACAGCTTCATCCAGTATCTTCCAGTCAACTTTTCCACTGACCTTGCTACATCCCAGGAAGAATTCTTGCTGTTTCAAGTCCTGTAAGGCCAAGGCAGAAGCCCGTGAGCCTCAGAGTAGATGACTGTAAGAAAGGGAGATCTTAAAAGGCCTTAGGAATATAGTACCCTGGTTTTGCGGGTATTCAGAATCCAGATTTTCTTGGCTAAAAATGACAGCATTGTGTTTGTTCATACATTGTTCCCCCCACCTCCCTAAGCCTCTTACCCCTTTGATGATGTGCTGGGGAGGCATCCTCACCACTACCCGTAGGGTCACTTCCTCCTTTGGACCACAAGTGCTGATGCCATCCATAGGTGACAGATCTATGAGTTGAGAAGAACCATTGGTTTTTGGGGAACCCACTGTCTTTCCTAAACTTTCCAATCATTAACTTTTCCAAATAAGTCTTTTATTTCTCACAAAGAAGAAACAGAAGCAAAAACTGAAACATGATTAAGGTTGAAAGTCCGTAATAAATCTTACTGTCTTATATCACCAGAGCACAGTTTAGGCATTGTTAATTCCCTGACCCAAGGAAGATGCTACCAGAGCAAGTGGAATGGTGTAACCATGAATAGAACCCTCTTCTCTCCACCCTTATATGTCCTTCTCTCAAATAGGTACCTGTATCTGTGAGACTTGGGCTGAAGGAATGGGCGAGTGCAAGGCCCAGGGAGCGGCGAGGGGATGATAAAGCAGATGATCCAGGGACCTGCCCTGGAGTGGAGCCTGATGAGGGACCTGGGGCTACCTTCAGCCTGTCGTTCTCTGCTTTCAGCAAGTCCACCTCCAACTGTGGCAAGAACAGACAGGTTAGTGTAGCAAATTTGGATAGGTCTCAAGGCTTGATCTGTTTCCTGCCAGCTTTCTGCCAGATATTGACCTGCATGTTGTGCATGGTCTCCCGAAGCTGGTCCAGTTGATGGGCAGAGTTGAGGGCTTCTAAGCGGATATCTGTAAGTTTCATCTCTTTTTCCCATAGCTCAGAACGTAACTCTGATACCTCCTTCTTCTCTGGCTCCTCTTCTTCATTGGCATGGAACAGCCTAGTGTGGGGAACTGAGTGAGCAGGGACCCTGTAAGAAAGTGAGAGTCAAGCCAGTCTACAAAGAGAAGCACTAGAGTTGATAGATAATACTGAGGCCTGTGATTGGTTGTCTTGGTTCCTCCTGCCCATAGGTACATAATTAGTAATGAGAGGAAAAGTCCATTTATTGGTCTCATAAGCCAGGGAGCGGTCTGTAGTGGGATATTATTTGTCTAGAGTTTGATGAATTTACTCCCAACTCTAGCCAGCAGTTTACACTGGCACCAGGCTAGGTGGAAGGTAGGTAGAGAGCACTTACTCGGTGACATCAATCCCTACAGAAGATGAGTTGGAGGACTTGATAGAGGGTGAAGCAGTCTCTGTAGATCCATGCTGTAATTTGGGGGATGATGGGGCTGAGGAGTCAGGTGTGGCAATCTCCTCAATATCAGAGTATGAGGAAGCTGACTTGGGTCCCTTTTTTATACTGAAGGCTTTGTTGAAGGAACTTCGAAGCTAGAAAAAAGCAGATCCAGGTAGAGAAATGTTAGGGCTCCACTTTGTGCATGGGGAAGGACTGGTTTGGTACTTCTGAGGCAAAGAGGTCTGGAGGCAGGGAATTTTCTTGCAGTAGTTAAGCCTCTCTCTATAAGGCTTCATTAATTTCAAGGAATATAGACAGAAGAGTTGCCTAGAAATTAGGGCTGGGACGAAGGGTGGAGTCTTCGGGCCTGCTACTGTGGGCTATGGGAACTTCTTGGGCCTTCTCTCTCTCCCTTGGGGGAACCATGCCTCTGAGGGGACAGAGAAAAGCTCCCAGAGGTCACATGGTATACCTCTCAGCAATCCAACTCCAAGCAGAACCAGCAGAACAGTCTAGAGCCTAGCCAGAATGCCACCTCTGACTAGGGCTTAAATAGGCCAACATCTACTCTACTATCAACCAGAGATTAACAATATGACTGTAGAAATCAACAGAGAGAGTGATATCGTTTCTTTTAGTATCTCTTATACTTAGCACATCACAGAAAGGTTGAAACAATCAGACACAGATACTTTCTACTAATTCCATTCAAATGCCCTAGAGTAAGGGACACTTCCCAGCATAAGAACCTTACAGTACTTGGGATATTATTAATCTCTTCATAGCCTGTTTGGGTGTTAAGGATTTAGGGATGTGAGCTAGAGTTGCAAACCAGGGTCCTGTCTCACACCCATTCACATGCATCCATACAGCATGCACACACACACACAGGGACACAGACGTGGGATGGCAGCAAGAGACAGAGAGTAAAGGAGGGGTCAAAGGCTATAGGGGATAAAGGCAAACCAGATCTCTGGGACAGTGAAAGAAAATAGGGAAAATTTGGGAGTATCCTTTGTAAGTATCTCCCCTGGAGCACAGGAAAGCAGTTACATGATGATTGGAATTGGTGGGTGGTATGTGCTGGGGTCTCTATTAAGTAGCACATAGAGAAAGACTACTCTGGCTGAGACAGAACAATGAGTGAGAGAGTATGCATGCAGTTGACTAGTTATAGGGGACATATTATCATCAAGCAGTCAAAGAGAGCAAAAAATACCATAAAGCTCAGTTCTCTGTAGAGAACTTTACTCTGTAGAGTAAAGGCAAGAGTTGACAAGCTTGAGACTGAATAACTGAAGGAAGACCTGGGACTAGAATAAAAGCTTTCTGATTTTTAATCCAGTGGAATTTTCTCTACATCACTGCCTCATGGGAAATCATGTGTATATGTCTGTGTGTGCACACACACGCTATGCAGAAAGAGATCTTGTGACTACAACTGCAAATTTTCCTGAAACATAAAGCCTTTTAAGATCAATAAAAGCCTAAATAAGAATAGTTTTCTATGTGTAGTTCAGCACTCCCCCAGCCAGAACTATTGGGAGATTTGATTGTTGTTATGTGGTTAAGGGTTCCATGATCAAATGAGTTCAGGAAACAATGGATTAAGCAAAATGAAACACGTTTCTTTACTGGAGGACTCTTAGGACTTTATTGGGTGAATGTGCACTGTAATAAATATTGTTTTTCAGATTTATCTGATGATGGTTATCACTTTTTAAGGAGCATTTAAATGGACTACTTATCTGTAGAAAACACTTTGGTAATGCTAATCTACTAAATCAAGTTTAAATAATTATCCTAGAATTTCCAGCTAAATGGGTCTTCTCCCTGCCTTACTGCTTCCCTTCTGATCAGGCACTATCTGTGTAGAAAGGATTCCAACATATTCCTCTTTATCTATCACCATCCCTTCTCAGTGTAACTTTGACCTCCTCTGTGAGGTTTTCCTTTTCTATGGTAATTGCAATCTTATCCAAGAACTTCTTTAGTTCATGAACTAAACGTATTAAGCATTTTGGCACTGTTGGATTGTTATCAGTTTTTTTTTTTTATAAACTTTTTTTATTAATTAAAAAACTTAACAAAAGAACATTAAGATATCATTCCATTCTACATATACAATCAGTAATTCTTAATATTATCACATAGTTGCATATTCATCATTTCTTAGAACATTTGCATCGTGTTATCAGTTTTATTTGAACAGTATTTATTTTGTCTTGCCAGCAGTACTGTAGGCTCCTGAGGCCTGAGATTATAAACTACATTTCTCATTTCCTTTATAATACCTAGCACATTGCCAGGGTAGAGTTAGAATGTGCTTCAGATGTTTGGTTTGCAATGGAAATTCTGGGTCCACCTTCTGTTTGTCTTAGACTATATTCTAATATCTGAAATGTCTTTACTCCATGGATGTTCAGAGGGCTTCAGACTTTGGTGTGCTTGAGGGTACCCTAGATGGGACTATAGCCCTTACCTATCTCTGGTTCATGCTACTCTAGAGCTAAATCCTTAGGCTAAGCAAAAACTGAACTGGCCTCTGGAAATTATGGTCAAGAAAACTTTCATCCAGTGATTCCCTTCCATTTTGGGTTTTTAGGTTTGATGGGACCAAAAATAAAAAGCTTATTTTCTGGATAGGAGGGGTTCAATTTGACTGCTTTTTACAACAGGCATATTTTGTAATAGGATGAAATAGGTTTGAATTTTGTTTCACCTTACCATTTGACCCCCAACCAGACCACTCCTCTGTCCTCATGTGGGGCAGCTGTGGATGGACCATGCAGTGGAGTGAGTTAGGAACTTTGGAATGGTTGTTACGGTTAGAGCTATGAGTGGCTGTCCTTTTTAGTGAGAGGGAGTTGCTCTGGAAGTGGGGAAGATATGGCAAAGGAAAAGAGGAAACGAGGAGAGGGAAACTGGGTCTCTTACCTCGTAGACCTGGAAAAAAATAGGGATTTGAAGTCAGCATTTTGAAGGGAGGGGAAAAAAAAAGAAGCAACACTTAATCACTCATTTCATATAGGTGGTAACTATCTACACTATACAAAGGTCTGGGCGAGTATTACTGAACAGGGCATAGGGGAGCAAGAGGTCTCCATTTGGCAATACTCTCCTTATCACAGACAAGGTCATCCAAAGTCAGTTTAGGATTATCCAGGGAAAAAAAAAGTCTCTGGACAAGCCAAAGGTAATAGAAAGGATCCTTTTGAAATAATCTAGAGAGTACCACAAATACCTCTCCAAAAACTGAACAAATAACCTCCAAAGAAGTTTCTAGAATGCACTGATCTTATTCTAAATGTGAATTCTTTATTCATAAAATCTCTCTGAACAAAGAAAGATGGGGGAATGGGGAGGGGACCTATAGGACATTCCCCCTGGGTATTTCCTGTTGCCAAATACATTTGACCCTAATCCGTAATGGAGAACCTAAAGAAAGCTGATGTGTATAAGGATTGGAGGAGTGGACTTGGAACAAGTAGGGTATGACTGGGGTGGGGGAGGTGAGTAGGGATTTAGCAGACCTGGCTCTGAGCAGACATCAAACTGGGGTTTAGAAGGGATTACATTTTGGTTAATCCCTACGCTGAGGTGGAGTTTCCTCCTCCAAAACCATTACCTACCCAACTCTTTTTTTTCTTCTTCTTTGCATCAGCATCCTTGCCGCTGCCAATGCTGGAATGGCTGGTGATGCTGTTGAGGCTAGAAATGCTGTCTGAGGAGTTCTGTCTCTTGATCCGAAGTTCTAAAGGCCAGGTATAAGTGGGAAGAACACAGACAGGGCAGATTTAGAGAAGACATGAGACTGAAGGCAAGTCTAGTTGCAGAAGGAAGAGGGGAAAGGACCCAGCCAATTCCTAGGCCCATATTATTTGTTTTTTGGTCACTCATTCAACAAACATTTATTGAGTGCCAATTACGTTTCAACAACAAAAACAATGCTAAAGGATAAAAAAGAAAAATTATCTCTGTTCTCAAGAAGTTCTCAGTCTAGTAGGAGAAATAGCAGGAGCAGGAAGTAGTGAACTCAGCTTGAGTAGGTCTGAAAAGGGCTTAACTAAAGCCCTCTACCATTTTATGAAGACATCAGCCTACTATTCTTCATGATTTTCTTCAGCAATGCTTGAGCCTGGTGGCTCAAGGCTAAGTATAACTCCCTACGTGCTCTGCATTTAAGTGAACAGCTTCAGTTTTCCCATCTTCTGGGCAGAAAACCATCTCAGAGAGGTGAGAAGTTTGTGATGGCACACACACACACACACACACACACTCCACTTTTCTACAGCAAGGAAGGAAAGGAGTAACAAAGGAGTAGATGTTTGGTCTTGAAAGAACAGAAGTTCTTCAGATGGAAACACTGGAAATGGTATTTAGGGCTAAAGAAAAAAGCATATGCAAAGACACTGCAGAAATATGGCTTTCTTTGAGGGAAGTGTAGTTAGTCTGGAACAGAAGCAGCATAGGGCACACACAGATCAGCAAGAATCCCTAATGTCTTTTTTTTTTTTTCTCCCATCACATAGTTGTATATTCATAATCATGATCATTTCTTAGAACATTTGCCTCAATTCAGAAAAAGAAATAAAAAGACAACAGAAAAAAATCATACATACCATACCCCTTACCCCTCCCTTTCACTGATCACTAGCATTTCAATCTACTAATTTATTTTAACATTTGTTCCCATTATTTATTTATTTTTAATCCATATGTTTTACTCATCTGTCCATAAGGTAGATAAAAGAAGCATCAGACATAAGGTTTTCACTATCACACAGTCACATTGTGAAAGCTATATCATTATACAATCATCTTCAAGAAACATGGCTACTGGAACACAGCTCTACATTTTCAGGCACTTCCCTCCAGCCTCTCCATTACACCTTAACTAAAAAGGTGCTATCTATTTAATGCGTAAGAATAAACTCCAGGATAACCTCTT
>PVIY010013208.1:0-20964 GCA_004026745.1 Myrmecophaga tridactyla | reverse complement strand
AAATATTTTTTTATTCACTGTTTATTCTAGTTTGCTAGCTACTGGAATGCAATATACCAGAAACGGAATGGCTTTTAAAAAGGGGAATTTAATAAGTTGCTAGTTTATAGTTCTAAGGCTGAGAAAATGTCCCAGTTAAAGCAAGTCTATAGAAATGTCCAATCAAAGGCATCCAGGGAAAGATACCTTGGTTCAAGAAGGCCGATGATCTTTAGGCTGTCTTTCTTATCCGGAAAGGCACATGGCAAACACAGAGTTTCTCTCTCGGCTGGAAGGACACATGGCGAGCAAGGCATCATCTGCTACTTTCTCTCCTGGCTTCCTGTTTCATGAAGCTCCCTGGGAGGTGTTTTCCTTCTTCATCTCCAGAGGTTACTGGCTTGTGGGCTCTCTGCTTCTCATGGCCATGTCATTCATCTCTGCTCTCTCTGAATCTCCTTCTTTCTCCAAAATGTTTCCTCTTTTATTGGACTCCAGAAACTTATCAAGACCCACCCAAATGGGTGGAGACATGTCATCCCCTAATCCAGTTTAGCAACCACACCCGATTAAATCACATCTCCAGGGAGATGATCTGATTACAGTTTCAAACATACAGTATTGAATAGGGATTATTCTACCTTTATGAAATGGGATTTTGATTAAAACATGCTTTTCTAGGGTCCATACGTCCTTTCAAACCAGCACACTGTTCAAATCCTTTTGGGATTTATCAAGGCATCACTCTGGACAAACCTACAAAATCTCATGCCCTACTCAAGGTTCCATATACTTATGGTGCTCAATTAAGCTGTCCACATAAGTTATATTAGAAAATGCACTAGTCAAAATATAAATTTTGTACCAAATAAACATTTTTTGCTTTAGTCTCACACATAAGTTAAAATTTTAAAATGTTAATTACTATCTATTTTCAACACCCTGCATTATTGACATTCCTTTGTTCTTCCTTATGCAAAACATTTTTAAATTTGTATATTTAGTCTCTATCATTATACACTCTAGGCATTCCTAGATTATACCATCTCAGTCTTTTTCATATATCTTTCCTTCTGATTTCACTTGTGCCCCCAGGCGTCCTCCCTCCATCACTCTCACATTCAGTGTTCTAACATTATTGTATTACAGTTAGATAGTATTGTGCTATCCATTTCTGAATTTTTATAGTCAGTCCTGTTGCACAATCTGTATCCCTTCTGTTCCAATTACCTAATATCTACCCTATTTCTATCTCCTGATAACATCTGTTCTTAACTGAAATTCTCCAAGTTCATTCATTAATGCTAGTTTGTATCAGTGAGACCATATAGTATTTGTCCTTTTGTTTCTGGCTAATCTCACTCAGCATAATGTCCTTAAGGTCCATCCATGTTGTTACATACTTCATAACTTTATTCTGTCTTATAGCTTGCATAATATTCCATCGACTGTATATACCACAGCTTGTTTAGCCACTCGTCTGTGGATGGACATTTGGGCTGTTTCCATCTCTTGGCAATTGTAAATAATGCTGCTGTAAACATTGGTGTGCAAATGTCTGTTTGTGTCTTTGCTCTCATGTCTTCTGAACAGATACCTAGCAATGGTATTGCTAGGTCATATGGCAATTACCTAGCTTCCTGAGGAACCCCCAAACTGCCTTCCACAGTGGTTGCACCATTTGACATTCCCACCAACAGTGGATAAGTGTGCCTCTTTCTCCACATCCTCTCTAGCACTTTTGTTTTCTATTTTATTGATAATAGCCATTCTGGTGGGTGTGAGATGATATCTTATTGTGGTTTTGATTTGCATTTCCCTAATAGCCAGGGAAGTTGAGCATCTTTTCATGTGCCTTTTGGCCATTTGTATTTCCTCTTCTGAGAAGTGTCTGTTCAAATCTTTTGCCCATTTTGTAATAGGGTTGTCTGTCTTTTTCTTGTTGAGTAGAACAATCTCTATATATTCTGGATACTAGACCTTTATCTGATATATCGTTTCCAAATATTGTCTCCCATTGTGTAGGCTGTCTTTTGCTTTCTTGATGAAGTTCTTTGATGCACAAAAGTGTTTAATTTTGAGAAGTTCTCATTTATTTATTTATTTCTTCAATGCTTGTGCTTTGGGTGTAAGGTCTAGGAAACCGCCTCCTATTATAAGATTGATATTTCCCTACATTTTCTTCTAACAGTTTTATGATCTTAGATCTGACGTTTAGGTCTTTGATCCATTTTGAGTTAACTTTTGTATAGGGTGTGAGATATGGATCCTCTTTCATTCTTTTGTATGTGGATAACCAGTTCTCTAGACATCACTTATTGAAGAGACTGTTCTGTCCCAGGTGAGTTGGCTTGACTGCCTTATGAGAGGGTCTATATCTGAACACTCTATTAGATTCCATTGGTATATCTATCTTTATGCCAGTACCATGGTGTTTTGACCACTGTAACTTCATAATACACCTTAAAGTCAGTAGAGTAAGACCTCTAAGTTCATTTTTCTTTCTCAGAATACTTTTAACTATTCAGGGCACCCTGCCCTTCCAGATAAATTTGGTTATTGGTTTTCCTATTTCTGAAAGTAAGTTTTTGGAATTTTAATTGGTATTGTGTTGAACCTTTAAATCAATTTAGGTAGAATTGACATCGTAACTATATTTAGTGTTCCAATCCATGAACACGGTATGCCCTTCCATTTATTTAGGTCTTCTGTGATTTCTGTTAACAATTTCTTATATTGTTAAAATATTTAAATAAAATAAATCTTTTATTCTTTTGGTTGCAATTTAAATGGAATTTCTTTCATGATCTCTCCCTCAGATTGTTCATTACCAGTGTAGAGAAACACTATAGATTTTTGAGTGTTGATCTTGTAACCTGCTACTTTGCTGTACTCATTTATTAGCTCTAGTAGTTTTGATGTGGATTTTTCGGGGTTTTTGCTGAATAACTTTTAAAGGAAATCTGTCTTTGTGCCATAGGTAACAAGCAGCAAAAATTCTGAAGCAAGGGCATAATGAGATTTTGAAAACCTTTTTATTTTGAAATAATTACAGATTTATAGGAAGTTGTGAAGCAATGTATAGGGAAATCCTATGTACCTTTTTAGTCAGTTCCCCCAATGTTAATATTCTGCATAACTATAGTACTATGTCAAAAGATTTTTATAGAGCTCATTATATTAGCAATGAGAAAGATGAATTGGAAGGAAACTAGACTAAAGGTAGGTGATTAGTTAAGGGACTGTTTGCAGTTGTTTTCCTACAAAGAAGATCTGCTAAGTAAATGTAGTGGGCATTATTTGGCTATTCTCTGATTCTTTCCATGACCAGAAATGGATCTTAAAACTCTAATTTTCCCTTCATACAACAGGGTAAACAAGATATTAGGATATGATGTTGGAACTACCAAAGCTTATAAAGCAGATGAAAAACCCTTTGTTCAGTGATTATTAAACTAAGTTTATGATACAGAGTACTTCTAAATTTTTTAAAGGGTGTGTAAAATTATCAAAAGAATGAAGTAAAGAATTTTCATTTGTATAAAAAAGAATATGTGAATCCCATATGTTTGTTTGTATATGCATATAAAATTATTTCTGGAAGGATCCATAAGAAACTGTTGGTGGTAGTTATCTCTGGGGACTAGAATTGGGGCGTGTGGGTCATGAACAGGAGAGGGTCTTTATATTTCACCACATATCCTTCTGTATAGTTTACATCAGGGGTCAGCAAGCTTTTCCTATAAAGAACCAGGGAGTAAGTATTTTAGGCTTAACGTATATTTCACCACATATCCTTCTGTATAGTTTACATCAGGGGTCAGCAAGCTTTTCCTATAAAGAACCAGGGAGTAAGTATTTTAGGCTTAACGGCCATTTAATTTCTGTTTTGTTTATTCAGCTCTGCTGTTGTAGCATGAAAGCAGCTATAGACAACATGTAAATGAATGAGTATGGCTGTATTCTAATAAATCTTTTAATTTTTTTTTTTGTATGCTGTTTGACAGGGTCACATTAAATTCTTTTCCCATGTGAGTATCCCATAATTACAGCACCATTTGCTGAATTTTGTTTGTTTGGTTTTGTTGTTGTTATTGGTGGTGGTTTCTTTGTTCGTTTGGGAAGTACATGGGCTGGGAATTGAACTTGGGTCTCCCGCATGGCAGGCAAGAATTCTACCACTTAACTACCCTCATACTTCCCTGTAATAAATCTTTATTTACAAAAGGTAGTGGGCCAGATTTGGCTGGCAAGACATAGTTTGCCAACTCCTAGTTTACATTTCCCCCCAGAGCATGTATTGCTTTTATGATAGAAATGAACTTAATTGAAAATTGTTTAATTAAAAATAAAGTGCAGGGTAGCAAAATAAGTGTGTGTATCTGTCCATCATCAGTTATTTGGGGGGTTCCATTTAGTGGTGAGCCTATGGATTAAATTTTTAAAAATATGCTCTATTGTACATTTAAGATCAAAGTGTATATTGTAGATTCAAACAGTTTTCACAAAGTTAGGAAAACTTACATGTACTTTGAATTTTGTACAATGTACATTTGCACCTACTTAAAAATAAACTAAAACAAAGCTAGGCATCATTACTTTAAACATTAGACTCTGGATGCTTCTAAAAAATTTCAGTCAACCTGAACTGAAGATAAAATGAAAACTCCTGGTAAAAGACGTGATTCACTTATTCAACAAATGAATATCACATATCATGGCACTGGAGAGCAAGGTCTACTTGAGAAACTAGAAATAGCTAGTTCACTTATGAGCTTGGTTTGAGCAAGTTACTTATTTTCACTGATCGTATTCCCCTTTTCTATAAAATATACTGTTCCAGTTTGCTAGCTGCCAGAATGCAAAAACCAGAAATGGAATGGCTTTTAAAATGGGGAATTTAATGAGTTGCTAGTTTACAGTTCTAAGGCCAAGAAAATGTCCCAATTAAAACAAGTCTATAGAAATGTCCAGTCTAAGGCATCCATCCAGGGAAAGATACCTTGGTTCAAGAAGGCCGATGAAGTTCAGGGTTTCTCTCTCAAGTAAGAATGCACATGGCAAACACAGTCAGGGTTCCTCTTTCAGCTGGAAAGGCGCATGGCGAACACAGTGTCATGTGCTAGCTTTCTCTCCTGGCTTCCTGCTTCATGAAGCTCCCCGGGAGGCGTTTTCTTCTTCATCTCCAAAGATTCCTGGCTGGTGGACTCTACTTCATGGTGCTGCAGCATTCTCTGCTCTCTCTGAATCTCCCACTCTCCAAAATGTTTCCTCTTTTTTAGGACTTCAGAAACTAATCAAGACCCACCCAGATGGGTGGAGACATGTCATCATCTAATCCAATTTAACAGCCACTCTTGATTGGATTACATCTCCAGGGAGATGATCTGATTACAGATTCAAACATACAATATTGAATAGGGATTATTCTGTCTTTATGAAATGGGATTTAGATTAAAACATGTCCCCCTTTTCTAGGGCACATAAATCCTTTCAAACCAGCACATATATCTTATAGGGTTGTTATCTATGATAAATTAATACATATAAAATTCTTAGAAAAGTGCTGGCACATAGAAATGCTCAGGAAATGCTGGCTGTTACTATTAGTATAGTTGGAAAATGGAGTGTACGAGAAATGATGATAGATGAGGATAGAAAAGAAAGGCATCTTTCTCTTAAATGAGAAAGATGATAGTACTCCACGCAGAAGGGTTTGGAATGTATTCTTTTCCCCTCTAACTTGTTTTCCTGAAATGTTTCAAACACACAGAAAAACTTAAGGGATAGTATAATGAACACCCATATGTCCTCCACTTAGATTCAACAATTGTTTCTATTTTGTTAATTTGTTTTTACTCTACACACACACACACACACACACACATAAGATTGATCTGAAAATAATTTGCAGATATCATGACACTTTATTTCTAATACTTCAGGATGTATTTTCAAAGAAATAAGAACATTCTCCCACAATATAGTTATCACACCTAAGAAAATTAACTAATTCTTTAAAAAAATTTAAATCATTTTTTTAATTAGAAAAGTTGTAGGTTTACAGAAAAAGCATGTAGAAAATATAAAGTTCTTATATACTTTCCTCACACAGTTTTCCCTATTATTAGCACTTGGAATTAGTGTGGTACCTACATTACAACTGATAAAACAATTATTAAAATTATACTAAAAACTATACCCCATAGTTTACACTAGGGTTCACTGTTTGTGCTGTACAGTCCTATCTTTTAAAAATTTATTCTAGTAATGTATATATACCCTAAAATTTCCCCTTTTAATCACATTGAAATATGTAATTTAGTGGTGTTAATTAAACTCACAAAATTGTGCTACTATCACCATCATCCATGACCAAAACTCTTCCATCACACCACAGAGAAATTCTAATCCAATTAATCATTAACTCCCCATTCCCTATCCCCACTCCAGCCCCTGGTAACCTGTATTCTAGTTTCTGACTCAGTGAATTTGCTTATTCTAATTATTTTCATATCAGTGAGATCATACAATATATATCCTTTTGTATCTGGCTTATTTCACTCAATATGGTATCTTCAAGTTTCATCTATGTTGTTGCATATGTCAGAAACTACATTCCTTTTTTCGACTGAATTATATTCCATTGTATGTATATACCACAATTTGCTATCCATTCATTGGCAATTATGAATAATGCTGCTATTAACACTGCTGTGCAAATATGTTTCAGTCCCTGCTTTCAATTCCTTTGGGTATATACCTAGAAGTGGGGTTGCTAGGTCATATGGTAATTCTATACTTAACTTTCTGAGGAACTGCCAAACTGTCTTCCACAGTGGCTGTACCATTTTACTTTACCACATATAATGAACGAGGGTGCGTATTTCTCCACATCCTCTTCAATACTTGTTATTTTCTATTTTTGTTTTTTTTAATAGTAGCCATTCTAGCCAGTGTAAAATAGTTTTGTGATTTTCATTTTCATTTCTCTAATGCCTAATGATGTTGAACATCTTTTTATGTGCTTTTTGGCCATTTGTATATTATCTTTGGAGAAATGTCTCTTCAGGTTTTTTGCTCATTTTTAAGTTGGATTGTTTGTCTTTTTGTTGTATAGTTGTAGGATTTCTTTATATATTCTGGATATTAAATTCTTGTCATATATGTAGTTTCCAAATAGTCACTCCCATTCTGTAAGTGATTTTTTTATTTTCATGATGATGTCCTTTGATGCACAGAAGTTTTTAATTTTGAGGAAGTCTTATTTATCTATTTTTTTCTTTCGTTTGTGCTTTTGGTGTAAAGTGTAAGAAACCATTACCTAACACAAGGTCTTGAAGATGCTTCCCTATGTTTTCTTCAAGGAGTTTTATAGTTTTGACTCATTTAAGGGTGAGAATCATTTTGAGATATATTTTGTATGTGATGGGATGTAGGGATCCATCTTCATTCTTTTGCATATAGACATCCAGTTTTTCCAGCACCATTTGTTGAATAGACTATTCCTTCCCCATTGATTCAACTTGGCACCCTTGTGAACAATCAACTGGTCATAAATGTGAGGGTCTATTTCTGAATTCTCAGTTCAATTCTATTGTTCTATGTTCTGTCCTTGTGCTTGTACCATGATTTGTTGATTACTGTATCCTTGTAAAAAAATTTAAAGTCAAGAAGTGGGAGCCTTCCACCTTCATTCTTTTTTTTTTTTTCAAGATGGTTTTGGCTATTCAGAGCCCCTTACTCTTCCGTATAAATTGATGATGGCTTTCTTTTCCATTTATGCAAAGGAGACTATTGGGCTTTTTGATTGGCCTTGAGTGTGTTGATTCTCCAAATTGCTTTGGGTAGAACTGACATCTTAACAATATTTACTCTTCCAATCCATGAACATGCAATGCTATTCCAGTTACTTAGGTTTTCTTTTATTTCTTTTAGCAATGTTTTGTGGTTTTCTATGTATAAGTCCTGTATATTCTTTTAAATTTATTCCTAGATATTTATTTGCTATTGTAAATGAAATTTTTTTCTTGATTTCCTCTAAATATTGTTCATTACTATACATACTTGGGATAAATCCCACATGATCATGGCGTATAATTCCTTTAATATGCTATTGGATTTGGTTTGCTAGTATTTTGTTAAGGGGTTTCTGCATCTATATTTATAAAGGATATTGGTCTGTAATTTTCTTTTCTTGTGGTATCCTTATTTGGCTTTATAGAATAGCTTAGGAGGTGTTCCCTCTCTTCAATTTTTAGAAGAGTCTGAGTAGAATTCGTGTGAATTCTTGAAATATTTAGAAAGATTGACCAGTGAAGTCACCTGGTCCTGGGCTTTTCCTCTTTACAGTTATTGAATTGTTGAGATTTTCTATTTCTTATTGAGTGTAGGTAATTTGTGTGTTTCTAGGAATTTGTCTATTTCATCTAGGTTATCTAATGTGCTGGTATACTGTGTTCATAGTATCTTCTTATTTATTTATTTGATTTCAGGAATTTATTTTATTTAATATAACTATATCTGCCTATAGTTTTTTTTTTTTACTATTTTCTGTTGTAAAAATATATATATATATATACATATATTTCATATAGAAAAGAATGAAAAAAGCAATAATTTTCAAAGCATACTTCAACAAGCAGCTACAGAACCGGTCCCAGAGTTTGTCATGGGCTACCATTCCCTTATCTCAACTTTTTCCTTCTAGCTGCTCCAAAACACTGGAGTTTTACCAGAGTCATAATAATGAAATCATACAATATCTGTCCTTTTGTGTCTGGCTTATTTCACTCAGCATTATGCCCTCAAGATTCGTCCATACTGTCATGTTTTGGGACATCATTTTGTCTAAATGCTGTATAATATTCCTTCGTATGTATATAAACACATTTTGTTTATTTACTTGTCTCTTGATAGGCACTTGGATTGTCTCCATCTCTTGGCAATTGTGAATAGTGCTGCTGTGAACATTAGTGTGTAAATGTCTGTTCGTATCACCTCCCTCAACTCTTCTGGGTATATACTGAGTATTGGTATTGCCAGGTCATAGGGCAACTCAATATTTATTTTTTTGAGGAATCAGCAAATTGACTCCCACAGCAGCTGAACCATTATATATTCCCACCAGCAGTGAATAAGTGTTCCAATTTTTTCACATCCTCTCCAACATTTATAGTTTCCTGTTTGTTTAACAGCAGCCATTCTTATAGGTGTGAGGTGATATCTCATTGTCATCTTCATTAGCATCTCCCTTACAGCCACTGAAGATGAGCAGCTCTTCATGTACTTTCTAGGCATCTGTATCTGCTGTTCAGAAAAGTGCCTATTCATTTTTTCTGCCCATTTTATAATTGGGTTGTTTATTCTTTTGTTGTTGAGCTGTATAATTTTTTTATATACACAGGGTATCAAACCTTTATCCAATATGTGGTTTCCACATATTTTCTCCCATTGAGTTGGCTGCCTCTTCACCTTTTAAATAAAGTCCTTTAGGCACAGAAGTTCTTGATCTTAAGGAGTTCCATTTGTCTATTTTTTCTTTCGCAGCTTGTGCTTTAGGTGTAAAAGTTTAAGAAGCTACCTCCTGTTACTAGATGTTGAAGATGTTTCCCTACATTCTCTTCCACAAGTTTTATGGTACTGTCTCTTACATTTAGGTCTTTAATCCATTTTGAATTAATTTTTGTATAGGGTATAAGGTAGGGGTCCTCTTTCATTCATATGGCTATTGAAATCCAGTTTGCCTATGCCCATTTATTGAAAAGACCATTCTGTCCCAATTCAGTGGATTTGTGGGCCTAATTGAAGATCGAATGTCCATAAATTTGGTGGTCAATCTCTGCACTCTTGATTATTCCACTGGCCAGTCCCTCTATCTTTGTGCCAGTACCATGCTGTTTTTACCACTGTAGCTTTGTAATAAATTTTAAAGTCAGGAAGTGATCATCCTACTTCACTTTCTCTTTTAGGATATCTTTAGCTATTCAGAGTCTCTTTCCCTTCCATATAAATTTGATAACCAGCTTTTCAAGTCTTCAAAGTAAGATGTTTGGATTTTTATTGGTATTGCATTGAATCTGTAGATCAGTTTTGGTAGTACTGACATCTTGACAATATTCAACCTTTCTATCCATGAGCATGGAGTATCTTTCCATCTATTTAGGTCACTTTAAATTTCTTTTAGCAATTTTTTTTTTGTAATTTTCTCTGTATAAGTCCTTGACATCCCTGGGTAAGATAATTCTTAGATACCTGATATTTTCTGGTCACTATTCTGAATTGAATTTTTTCCTTATCATCTCAGATAGGTCATTGCTTGTGTAAAGACACATTACTGATTTTTGGACATTAATCTGCCACTTTGCTGAATTTGTTTATTAGCTCAAGTAGTTTTGCTGTAGATTTCCCAGGGTTTTCTAAGTATAGGATCATGTTATCTGCAAATAATGAAAGTTTTATTTCTTCCTTTCCTATTTGGATGCCTTTTATTTCTTTCTCCCGTCTAATCAGTCCAGCTAGTACTTCTAATTCGATGTTGAATAATGATAGTGATAATGGGCATCCTTGTCTCATTTCCAATCTCAAGGGGAATGCTTTCAGTTTCTCACCACTGAGTATGATGCCGGCTATGGGTTTTTCATATATGCCCTTAATGATATTGAGAAAGTTTCCTTCAGTTCTTAACTTCTGAAGTGTTTTTATTAGGAAAGGATCCTGGATTTTGTTAAATGCTTTCTCAGCATCAATCAATATGATCATATGATTTTTCCCTTTTGATTTAATGTGCTGTATTATGTTGATTGATTTCCTTGTGTTGAATCACCCTTGCATTCCTGGTATGAATCCCACTTGGTCATTATGTATAATTCTTTTAATATGGTGTTGTATACAATTTGCTAATATTTTGTTAAGAATTTTCGCATCTATGTACATTAGGGAGATTGGTCTGTAGTTTTCTTTTCTTGTATTGTCTTTATCCGATTTTGGTATTATAGTGATGTTAGCTTCATAAAATTAGTTAGGTAGTGTTCCTTTTTCCTCAAGTTTGTTGGAAGAGTTTGAGCAGGACTGGCATTAGTTCTTTTTGAAATGTTTGATAAAATTCTCCTTTGAAGCCATCTGGTCCTGTTTTTTTTTTGTTTGTTTTGGTGTGTGTTGGGGGGGAAGATTTTTGATGACTGATTGGATCCCTTTACTTGTAATTGGCTTGTTGAGATCTTCTATTTCTTCTTGAGTCACTATGGGTAATTCGTGTTTCCAGGAATTTATCCATTTCATCTAAGTTGTCTAGTTTGTTGGCATATAGTTGTTCATAATATTCTCTTATGATTTTAAAAGTTTCTTCATGATCTATGGTAACAACCCCTTTCTCATTTCTGATTCTGTTTATTTGTGTCTTTTCTCCTTTTTTCATTGTTGGTCTAGCTAGGGGACTATCGATTTTGTTGATTTTCTCAAAGAACCAACTTTTAGTTTTGTTGATTCTTTCTATTATTTGATTGTTCTCCAGTTTGTTTATTTCTGCTTTAGTCTTTATTATTTGGGGTTGGTTTGCTGTTCTTTCTCTAAATTCTTCAGGTGAGCAGTTAAATCTTCAAGTTTTGCTTGTTCTTGTTTTTTTTTTTAATTTTTTTTAAATTGTGAAATATAACATATATACAAAAAACCATTAAATTTTCAAGTACATTTTAGCAAGTAGTTATAGAACAGATTTTAAAGTTTGGTATGGGTTACAGTTCCACGATTTTTCATTTTTTCTTCTAGCTGCTCCAAGACAGGGGAGACCAACAGATATCAGTATAATGATTCAGCAGTCATACTCATTTGTTAAATCCTATCTTCTCTGTTATACTCTTCCTTCTCTTTAAATAACACACACATATATATATGAGCAATAGATTTCAAAGTACATCACAACAGTTAGTTGTAGAACAGATTTCAGAGTTTGGTATGGGTTACAATTCCCTAATTTTGGTTTTTTATTTCTAGCTGCTCTAAGGTACTAGAGGCTCATTCTTGTTTTTTAATACAGGCATTTAGGTCAATAAATTTCCCTCTCAGCACTGCCTTTGCCACATCCCATAAGTTTTTTTTTTGGCGGGGGGTGGTGGGGGTGGTACATGGTCTAGGAATCAAATGGGTCTCCTGCATGAAAGGCGGGAATTCTAACCACTGAACTACCTGTGCACCCTTGCATCCCATAAGTTTTGATATGTTGTATTCTTATGAATCATTCGTCTCCAGATATTTACCGATTTCTCTAACAATTTCTTCCTTGACCCACTGATTATTTAAGAGTGTGTTGTTTAATTTCCATATATTTGTGAAAGCTCTGGTTCTTTGGTGATTATTAATTTTCAACTTTATTCCGTTGTGATCAGAGAAAGTTCTTTGGACACGTTTAATCTTATTAAATTTATAAAGCCTTAGTTTGTGTCCCAGCATATGATCAATCCTGGAGAACATTACATGTGTGCAAAGAAGAATGTATATCCTGGTGTTTTCGGGTGTAATGAGCTATATGTGTCTATTAGATCTAATTCATTTATCCCATTGTTTAGGTTTTCTATTTTTTTGTTGATCCTCTGTGTGGTTATTCTATCTATAGTAGAGAGTGGTGTATTCAAGTCTCCCACCATTACGGTTGGTACATCTACAGCTCCTTTTAGTGTTTCCAATATGTGTCTCATGTACTTTGGAGCTCCTTGACTGGGAGCATACACATTTATGATTGTTATTTCTTCCTGATGAATTGTCCCTTTTATTAATATGTACTATCCTACTTTGCCCTTTTGACGTCTTTACATTTGAAGTCTGTTTTGTCTGATACTAGTATAGCTACGCCTGCTTTCTTTTGGTTAAAGCTTACATAGAAGATCTGTTTCCATTCTTTCACTTTCAATGTAACTATGTCCTTGAGTCTAAGATGCATCTCTTGTAAAAGCATATAGATGGATAATGTGTTTTTGATCCATTTTGCCAGTCTGCCAGTTAACTGGAGAGTTCAGTCCATTAAACATTTAAAGTAATTACTGTAAAAGTAGTTCTCGACTCTACCATCTTGTCCTTTATTTTTTATTCGTCAGATCTATATATTATTTTCCTTCTCTCATTTTTTCCTTTAAATTACCTTTACTCATATTCTTCAATTCTGTGCCCTCCTCCAAACCTCCCTTTCCTGTCTTTTTTTTATCAGCTGACAGGGCTCCCTTTAGTATATCTAGTAGGGCTGGTCTCTTGTTGACTAGTTCTCTTAATCTTTTTTTGTCTTTAAAGATTTTAATCTCTCCCTCAGTTTTGTAGGATAATTTGGCTGGATAAAGAATTTTTGTTAGAAAGCCTTTCTTGTTCAGGATCTTAAAATATATCATACCACTGTTTTCTTGCTTCCATGGTGTCTGTTGAGTAGTCTGAAGTCAGTTTTATGAGTTTTCCCTTGTACGTAGTAGATTGCTTTTCTCATGCTCTTTCAGGACTTTCTGTTTTTCTTCAATGCCTGACAGTATGATTAGTACATGCATGGAGTAGGCCTGTTTGGATTTATTCTATTTGGAGTCACTGTGCCTCTTTGACTTGCATATTCATGTCTTTTATAAGAGTTGGGAAGTTTTTTCCAATTATACCTTCAACTAACTTTCCCAACCCTTTACTCTTCTCTTCTCTTTCTGGGACACCAGTGATTCTTATATTTGTGCACCTCTTGTTGTCCATCATTTCCCTAAGATCTAGGTGTGTTTTTTCCATCTTTCTTGCCATTTGTTCTTTTGTGTGCTCTAGTTCAATTGTTGTATCTTCTCGCTCACTTATTCTTCCTTCTGCTTCTTTGAATCTGCTATCATGTGTCTCTGGTATATTTTAATTTGTTCTACTATATCTTTCATTTCTGTGAGATATACCATTTTTCTATTTAACCTCCCAAATTCTTTTTTATGCTCTTATAGTGTCTTCCTGATAGCCTTTATTTCTTTATAAATATCCTTGAGTAGTTGTTCCATATTCTGTGTTTCCTCTAGAACATTGATTTGGTCGTTTGGCTGGGCATTTCTGCTTGCATCTTCATGCATTTTTGTGATTTTCTGTTGTGTTCGGGACATTTGATTATCTTGATATGCTTATTTTGCAACTTGGTTTCCTTCGCTCTTCTAAAGTTTTGTATTTTGGTTATTCTCACCAAATCAAGGTCCAATCTCATGTAGGGGATACAGTTCAACTTAAGGGTCTACTAGGAGCTAAGATGGGGTACACAGGTACTCCAGTGGCAGAATGGCTACTGTGCTGGTTTGAAAGGATGTATATCCCCTAGAAAAGCCATGTTTTAATCTAAATCCCATTTCATAAAGGCAGAATAATCCCTATTCAATACTGTATGTTTGAAACTGTAATCAGATCATCTCTCTGGAGATGTGATTTAATCAAGAGTGGTTGTTAAGCTGGATTAGGTGATGACATGTCTCCACCCATTGGGGTGGGTCTTGATAAATTTCTGGAGTCCTATAAAAGAGGAAACATTTTGGAGGATGAAAGAGATTCAGAGAGAGCCAGAGAAGAACGACATAGCCACGAGAAGCAGAGAGCCCACTAGCCAGCGACCTTTGGAGATGAAGAAGGAAGACGCCTCCTGGGGAGCTTCATGAAACCAGAAGCCAGGAGAAGAAGCCAGCAGATGATGCTGTGTTCACCATGTATCTTTCCAGATGAGAGAGAAACTCTGACTGTGTTTGCCATGTGCCTTCCACTTGAGAGAGAAACCCTGAACTTCATTGGCCTTCTTGAACCAAGGTATCTTTCCCTGGATACGTTTGATTGGACATTCTATAGACTTGTTTTAATTGGACATTTTCTTGGCCTTAGAACTGTAATCTAGTAACTTAGTAAATTCCCCATTTAAAAAGCCATTTTGATTCTGGTATATTGCATTCCAGCATCTAGCATACTAGAACAGCTATCCACCATGTGAGAGACCCAGGATCGACTCCCAGCTGCATCTGGTCAGCAGGTGATGTGCCTGAGTCTACTCCTCCCTCAGCCCTGCCCTTCCAGGCTGAAGTGACTTGAGGTCGGTGTG
The DNA here is from genome assembly GCA_004026745.1 of Myrmecophaga tridactyla. Classification (NCBI taxonomy): domain Eukaryota; kingdom Metazoa; phylum Chordata; class Mammalia; order Pilosa; family Myrmecophagidae; genus Myrmecophaga; species Myrmecophaga tridactyla. Next base: position 5,918 of record PVIY010013208.1, on the reverse strand, counting down.
CTTGGCAGGGGGGCTGCTCCCAGCCTGCGTTGGCTCATTGGCCAGTCTCTGTCAGGGGGACTGGGGAGCTGACCACCGCCTGAGGGTCCACCAGACCTGTGCCTGCAGGCAGGCTATTCCTGCATCCAGCCAGGGGATCACTCCTTCCACCCCAAGGCCCGGCCCCACTGAGGGTGATTGCCCCTACCTCTGGTCTCCCTGCAAGTGCGTCCAGTATGGCACGTGGGGAGGTTTCCCCAGCCTGCAGGTGTGCAGGCTAGAGCTAAGGACGGTCAGCTCCCTCCTATCACACCTCCTCCATGCCCTGCAGGCCACCCAGTAGGGATCCTGGTCACCCAACCCACTTGCTCTCCCCGTCTGATCCTCCTGATGCTCTCCTCCCCAAAACTGCCGAAAGACCCTCCTAGTTTACTCAAAACCTGGGAACTGCAGTCTGGATATTTTCTCCCCATCCCCTATCTTGTTTCATGGAGCAGGAGTGAACTCATTCCACTCCACTTCCCCATCTTCCTGGAAATCCCTTATAATATATATATATATATACATATACATATATATGTATGTACACACATACATATATATATATTTTAATCTAAGAAAACAAATAATACACATAAACCACCAAAAATGGATATCTTAGTTAGCTTAACCATAGGCATATTTAAATAAAGTATCCAAATAATCATTGTAAGTCCTGTGTTTGCACAGTACCATAGTATATTCTTAATCCTTTTTATTTCTGTAGGGTCTGAAGTAATGTCCCACCTTTCATATCTTTTTTTTTTTTAAGTTATTTGTGTCTTTTTTTTTCTTTGTCAGTCTGAGTAAAGGTTTGTCAGTTTTATTGATCATTTCAAACAAACAACTAAAAAAAAAACTTTTGAGTTGATTCTCCCTATTTTTATTCTCTATCTCATTTATCTCTGTTCTAACATTTATTATTTCCTTCCTTCTGCTCATTTTGGGTTTCTAAGTCTATAATAATCACATTGGATTAGATACCACCTTAACTTAACAGCATAACCAAATATTGTATGAATATGTCTCCTCCCCACCTTTTCCTTGTATTTGTTCCAAAATATATTTTTATATATTGAATGTACTAGACCATAGATTTATCATTACTTTTTCACATTTACATTTTAGAACCTGTAAGAAGAAAAAGTGGAGTTACATACCAAAATATACAATACAGTTGTTCTGGCATTTATAATTACCCATAAATTACCTTTCCAGAGGTCTTTATTTCTTTATGTTCCTTCAATCCATTGTCTAGTGTCCCTTCCTTTCAGTCTGAAGAACTCCTTTTAGCCTTGCTTGAGACTGAGTAGTGATGAACTCCCTCAGCTTTTGCTTATCTGAGTATGTCTTAATCTCTCCCTCGTTTTTGAAAGACAGTCTCAGTGGATATAAAATTCTTGGTTGGCAGTTGTTTTCTTTCAGCATTTTAAATATTTTGCTCCACTGTCTCTTGCCTCCATGGTTTCTTATGAGAAACTGGCACTTTATCTTATTTGGACTCCATTGTATAACATTTGGTTTCCTTCTTGCAGCTTTCAGAATTCTCTCCTTGTCCTTGCATTTGACATTTTGCCTACTGGTGTTCTTTGAATTTATCTTGTTTAGGGTTCACTGAGTATCTTGAATTTTTTTGAATTGAAGTTTTTTGTTAAATTTGGGAAGTTTTCTAACATGATTTCTTTGAATATTCCTCCTGCCCCTTTCTCTCTTTCTTCTCCTCCTGGGACTTGCATAAGGTACATATTGGTATGCTTCATGGTGTACTACAGGTCTCTTAAGCTCTGTTCCCTTTTTCCACTCTTTTTTTCTTTCTGCTTCTCGGCCTGAATCATTTCAATTGTCTCTTCTTTGAGTTCACTGATTCTGTCTTCTAGCAGCTCCAATCTGCTATTGAAACCCTCTAGGGAAAGCACCCTCTACTCTCTATGAAATAGACTTTCTCCCCCTACTGGGTGCTTTATTGTATGATTTAAAGCAGGTAATCCTTTGCCCTGGGCTGCTTAGACTTAGTTTCTTACACTGCTTTAAATGTCTGCAAGCTACTTCTGCCTGCAGGGCAAGTCCTGGGAGGTCAAACCAGATAGGAGTTTCCTGTTTCAGTCTTTCAGGCTGTCTGTAATAGCTTGGCACTGATGTGCACACACCCCAGTATGCATAAAGGGGTTACTCTGTTCACTCCAGAACAAGGCCAAAGACTGTTAATGAGAGTGCAGACTGACTCCACACTGTGCTGGGGAGGCGTAGTGGGAGCTTCCAATAAGGTACCCTGAGTTGCTACCATTTTTAAAGTTGTGCTTTCTTGATTTAGCACTTGCCCAGTTACTGCAACCCTTTAACTATTTTCTGGGGTTCTGAGTAAGGTTCTGGCTCTCCTTGTTTTTGCTAGTTGTTCAAAGACTCTGTGGGACGAACAGACCCTGGAGCATTTTATACTGCCATCCTGTCAACTGCTATTATCAGTAATTCTTTATCATCAAATATCTAGTCCATATTCAAATCAGAATGATTTCTGTTCTTGATCAACATGAGCAGATTACTCTAGGAGTAGTTTGGAGGAAGGACTGGAGCAAGGCCAGACTAATTAGGAAACTATTGCAATAAATCCAGGAGAAGAATGATGAAAATCTGAACCAAGGTAGTGAGGTAGTGACAGTACAGAAAAGATAAATAATTGAAAACTATATAGGGTTTAGGACTAACTTGGGAGGGTGAAACAGAGAAAAGTCAAGGATGGTCATGCTAGTGGCACAGATGAGTAGGCTGGTGATAATACCCTTAACCTTAGCTAGGTGAGGGTATTATACTGAGATGGGAAAAACTGCAGAAGGGATATGGTTGTTTGTATATTTGTAAGGGGGATAAAGGGAATGAGTTCTACTTTTGAACATGTTGAGATTGAGATAGCTATGTGGGTGGGTATCTAAGTGGAAATATGCAAAAGTAGTTGGAAATAGAGATCTAGAACTCAGGACAATGATCTATATAGATAAACAGATTAAGAAGAGGGTGTAAAAACCATCTAGCTAATAAACATGTTCAGCAAATTTGCAGATTATACAAAATTATACAAAAATTAATTATATTTCTATATACTAGTAATGAATAATACAAACATAAAATTAGGAAAACAATTCCATTTCCAATAACATCTAAAGATAAAATAGCTAGGAATAAATTTAATGAAGGAGGTGAAAGACATATACTGAGAAAACTACAAACTATCACTGAAAGAAATTAAAGAAGATAAGATATGCCATGTTCATGGATTGGAAGACTTAATATTATTAAGATGGTAATATTCTTCAATTTGATTCTCAGACTCAATATAATAGATATAAAAATTCCAGCTGCTTTTTTTCTTTTTGTAGAAACTGACAAACTGATCCTAAAATTCATATGGAAGTGCAAGGGGCACTGAATGGTCAAAACAAATCTTGAAAAAGAACAAGTTGGAGGACGTATACTTCCTGATGTCAAAACTTACTACACAGCTATAGTAATCAAGACAGTGTGATACTGACATAAGGACAAACATGTAGACAAATGGAATAGAAATAAGAATCCAGAAATAAACCATATATTTATGGTCAATGATTTTTCACAAGGGTGCCAAGACAATTAAATGGGGGAAAAGAATAAGTTTTTTCAACAAATGGTGCCAGGACAACAATCCATATGCAAAAGAATAGAGTTGAACCCCTACATCCCACCATATACCAGATTAACTCAAAATGGATCAAGGACCTAAATGTAGAGCTAAAACTATAAAACTTTTGAAGAAAAGAGAGGAGTAAATCTCCAAGACTTGGATTAGGTAACGATTTCTTAGATACAGCACCTAAAGCACTAACAACCAAAGAACACAATAGATAAACTGGACTTCATAAAAATGAAAAAAAATTGTGATAAAAAGCGCACTGTCAAGTACGTGAAAAGACAACCCGTGGAATGGGAGAAAATGTTTGAAAATCTTATGTCTGTTAAGGTCCTAGTGTTCAGAATATATAAAGAATTCAGAAAACTCAACAATAAACAAATAACCTGATTTAAAAATGGGCAAAGGAAAGTCCCCTTGGGGAATAGTGAGAAAGGGGGAAAATTCAACTTCCCCCAGTGGGGAATTCTTGATATTCTCACAAGTAGTGGGGACAACCAAAGCAAGATGCTGAACCCCCAATCCTGGGGTTTGTTCATATGAAACTTAACCCCACAAAGGATAGGTCAAGCCTACTTAAAATTAGGCCTAAGACCTAAGAGTCACCCCCAAGAGAGCCTCTTTTGTTGCTCAGATGTGGCCTCTCTCTCCAGCCAACACAACAAGCAATCTCACCACCCTCCCCATCTACGTGGGACATGACTCCCAGGGGTGCGGACCTTCCTGGCACCGTGGGACAGAAATCCTAAAATGAACTGAGACTCAGCATCAAGGGATTGAGAAAAACCCTAGAATGAGCTGAGACTTAGCATCAAGGGATTGAGAAAACCTTCTCGACCAAAAGGGAGAAGAGTGAAATGAGACAAAGTGTCAATGGCTGAAAGATTCCAAACAGAGTCGAGAAGTTATCCTGGAGGTTATTCTTATGCATTAAGTAGATATCACCTTGTTATTCAGGATGTAATGGAGAGACTGGAGGGAACTGCCTGAAAATGTAGAGCTATGTTCCAGTAGTCATGTTTCTTGAGGATGATTGAATAATGATATAGCTTTCACAATGTGACTGTGTGATTGTGAAAACCTTGTGTCTGATGTTCCTTTTATCTACCTTGTCAACAAACGAGTAGAACATATGGAATAAAAATAAATAATAGGGAGAACAAATGCTAAGGTAAATTTAGTTTGAAATGCTAGTGATCAATGAAGGTGAGGGGTAAGGGGTATGGTAGGTATAATCTTTTTCTTTTTTTCTTTTCTTTCCTGTGTTTGTCTTATTTCTTTTTCTATTGTCTTTTTATTTCTTTTTCTGAATTAATGCGAATGTTCTAAGAAATGATGAGTATGCAAAAAAACCCACTTACATGCTATATATATATATATTGAGTAGATGGAAATACTAGTGGTCAATGAGAGGGAGGGGTAAGAGGTATGGTATGTATGAGTTTTTTCTTGTTATTTCTTTTTTCTGGAGTGATGCAAGTGTTCTAAAAAATGATCACGGTGATGAATATACAACTATGTGATGACATTGTAAGCCATTGATTGTACACCATGTTTGGAATGTATGTATGTTAAGAATGTATGTGTTTGTATGTTATTTTATGAATAAAAATTAAAAAAAAAATTAGGCCTAAGAGTCACCCCCAAGAGAACCTCTTTTGTTGCTCAGATGTGGCCTCTCTCTCCAGACAACACAACAAGCAAACTCGCTGCTCTCCCCCTCTCTACGTGGGACATGACTCTCAGGGGTGTGGACCTTCCTGGCAACATGGAACAGAAATCCTAGAATGAGCTGGAACTCAGCAACAAGAGATTGAGAAAACCTTCTCAACCAAAAGGGAGAAGAGTGAAATGAGATAAAATAAAGTGTCAATGGCTGAGAGATTCCAAACAGAGTCTAGAGGTTATGCATTAAATAGATAACACCTTGTTAGTCAAGATGTAATGGAGAGGCTGAAGGGAATTGTCTGAAAATGTAAAGCTGTGTTCCAGTAGCCATGCTCCTTGAAGATGACTGTATAATGATATAGCTTTCACAATGTGACTGTGTGATTGTGAAAGCCTTGTGTCTGATGCTCCTTTTATCTACCTTGTCAACAGATGAGTAAAACATATGGAATAAAAATAAATAATAGGGGGAACAAATGTTAAAATAAATTAGTAGACTGAAATGCTAGTAATCAATGAAAGGGAGGAGTAAGGGGTATGGTATGTATGAATTTTTTTCTGTTTTCTTTTTATT
>PVIY010013207.1:39649-59891 GCA_004026745.1 Myrmecophaga tridactyla | reverse complement strand
GGGTGGGATGGGAGTGGGGGAGGGACAGGAGTGGGCAGATGGCACAAGGGTGGGGGAAGGGATGGGAGTGTGGGGAATGGAAGGGCTGTAGGAAATGGGGGTTAGGGGGCAAAAGGTAACAGCGGGGAGTAAAACGGGAATAGGGGGCTGTGCCCTGAATGTCAGGCCCTGAGCCCAACACATCCAGCCATGTGTGGCTGAGGGGATGGGCCTCCCAAATCCCCCTTCCAGGACCCCAGAGACCAAGCTGTGCAAAGACTGCAACAAGCCCATCTCCGGCTTTGACCACAACTGCGCGGGCAAGAAGAAGTATCGGTGAGCCCTGGGGTGGGGTGGGGTGGAGCCAGGGCCTGCCAGGGAAAGGGGATGAGTGCAGAGCCAGGAGTCAGGGGGGCAGGTTGGGAGCAGAAATGATGGGGGAAGTTCGGGTGGGGGGATTGAGGGGCAGGAGGGGAGGACCAGCAGGGGTTTGGGGAAAGAGGAAGTTGCACTGATCAGTACTGGAGGCCTGGCCAGTGTGGTGGGGAAGGGCTGCAAACAGCTGATGGGGGCTAGGGAGGAAGCAGCTACTGGGTTGGGGAGACAGGCTATTGAGACAGGAGGCCTGAGGCTGGGCAGACATCAGGAATGGAGGGCAGCAGGAGCAGCTGCCCATGTCCACTTCCTCACATGGCAGGAGCTGGGCACTCCCATCCTAAGGTCTCCTCGGTGGGGTCTAGCCTTGACCTTGGCAGGGGCTCTGGGCATGCTGAGTCAAGCTTGGAGCACCAGCAGCCTCTGCAGCTCTGGCCTCCTGGAGAAGGGCCTTGGGATGCCATGTCCCCTGTGAGCCCCATAGAGTGAGCTGCTGTCACTAGACTTGGCTCCAGGACCATAAACTCCCCAGAGCCACTTTGGAAAACAAACAATGGAGAGGAAATCAGGGTTGGGCAGAAGGTCCTGATGTCTATAACCCAGAGGGCTGGTCAGCTCTGTGGAGGAGATGGGCCCAGCAGTGAGGACATGGTGTCCAGAGGAGATGGGCCCAGTAGGGAGGACACAGTGGCTGGAGGAGACCAGCCGAGCCAGGAGGATGCAATGGCCAGAGGAGGCAGGCCCAGCTCTAAGGTAGGGAACATTTGGGTGCTTTCCACCTGTGGTAAGAATGCTAAGTGTAGGAGGGGATCTGAGGACTGGCCCCAAAGGGATGCTCAAAGGGACCAGGTGATAGAGGCCCCCAGATGCCCACATGGCACCCTCCATCTGAAGACTGGTGTAAAGAAATTTCAAAGCAGTCTTGAAAGGACAATGGAGTCAGCTAAGATTGAGTGAATCCTTCACCTGGGGTGATGTCACAAGGATACTTTCTGAGCATGGTGCTGGCAGGGAGGCTGAGGCACTTTGGAGGTAGTGATCTCATACTCAGGAGGGGCACCCCGTGCCACCCCACCACCCCCTCAGCTTGCACCCTGGGATGTGCAATCTGCTCATCAGGTTTGCCCATCGATGCAGCTGTCCCAGACTGGGCTTCCTCCCACAGGTGGTGGTCCGAGTCTTTGTCCTCAGCTGTGGCTTTTCTCTGCTGTGTGTTGGTGGTGGTTTTATACATCATGTTTCAGTGCATGGTTAACCGGTGGGAGATCTGCAAAGACCCAGACCTTCCAGGTATGTTGTCACTTCCCACTTTGGGTGCTCTGTGGAGTTGCTTCTGGGTTTAGGGATAGCCTCCCTGCCACCTGTCTAGGCACAAGGCTTCTGTAGGGGCACCTACTTATGCAGCCCTGGGTGCTGGAGCAGGGCAGGTGAAGCCAGAAGGTGCTCTGGTGTGCCTCCCAGGCACTCACTCAGCCAGAGGCCATGGCCCAGGGCCCAGCCTCAGTCCTCAGCCAGCCAGGTGCCAGGAGATATGTTCAGTCTGGGTGCATGCCAGGCAGGTATGAGAAGACTGTGGGGTTCCTGTCCTGGGGGTTCCTTGATGGTGCCTTGAGGCCAGTCTAGAGTTCCTGGGATCACTGTTCCAGAAGGATCCATAGGGCTGCTTCCATGTTGGCACCCTGCGCAGCACTGAGCACTACCTGGCTGTATTCAGATGGGCCAGAATTCACAGAGCCCCTGGCAGGAGAGGGCTGAGGGGTAGCTCCAAACCTGCATCTAGCTCACTCCCTGCTTGCTGTCTCAGGGCCCAGTACAAGCCCCAGCCAGGGTGTTACCCCTGATCCAAGGAGCCAGCACACATCCTTACCAATGGACACCCCAAAACCTGATGCGTGGCTGCGGTCTCTGCCCTGCTCTGCAATAAGAAGAAAGAAACCTGCTTTCCTGGTGCTGCTTGTGGTCATACTCCTCCTGGATGTTGCCAGCCTTGTGGTGCTGGTAAAGCTGCTTATCTTTCACCTCTGCCTGGGTAGGTAGTGCCTGGGAAGCACTGGCCACGGCCATCAGTGCCCCATGAGCCCCTCTCAGGTTTCCAGCTCTACCCCGTAGAGCCCCTCAGGGGCCAGTGTTGGTGGATGTGTGTTGGGCCTGATGTACTGCCGGCCCCAAACTCAGACATGTCAGCACAGCCCCTGAACTGGCCACTTCTGCTGACCTTGCCCAGTCACACAGGACCTGGTTCCCTGTCCACATGCAGAGGGAGTGCGCTGGGGGTGGGGGGCTCAGGCAGCACACCAGACTCCTGAAATGACCTTGCTTGGAGTGGTCACCTCCCACTGCACCAAGTGCTTGGCTTTTGAACTAACTGCAGTATTTTCTAGAATTTTGTTTCCTCCCTGTCCTCACAGTGTTCACACTGGTAATTAACCCTTATACTTCACACACTACTGAGTCTTATGGTCAGGTTAGCCAAGTCAAACCCAAGGGGAGATTTCAAGATAAAACAAGGCAAAAGATGCTTTGGCTTGAAAACGTGGCTGAACGTGGACTCCACCTGAGGATGAAGGAAATCCAGAGGTTTCCACCGGGAGGGCCAGGGGTTCTGCCTATATGTCAACATCTCCACAACTCTTCAAGTTTTAACCCTTATTGCATGTCAGGGTTTTGGCAACACCCTGGTCTTGTGTCCTTGTGTCCTTGTGTGCTCCCATCCACAGCCAAGAGTGAAACACAAGAAGGGGCTCCTGGTGAACGTGTTGGGGTGCAGATAATGAGCTCTTAGCCACCTTACTCCCTATAGGGCATTTCAGCCTGGACTTCTTGATGGTCAGTGCTCAGAATGGTCAGGGTCAAGCAGGACATGGCCTGCTTGTTAAGGTCAGTAAAGCAGCCATGTCCAGAGCAGTGGTGAGGCCCTATTGCTGTGCAAATGCTGCTACAGAGGCCACGGCTGCAGCCAGGGCAAACTTCAGTCCAGGCCAACAGGCAGTGAAATGCTGGGAGAGTATCCAGCCCAGGCCCATGGCCCAGAATGCCTCTCACCCCATCAGTGGACATGGAATTAGGTCTAATGCCACCTGAGAGAGAGCATCCCAGGCTCTTTGTGAACCAACCCATGCAAATCCTTGCTTGCTGGCTACTGTCTGAGAGGCTATGGCACTGGGTACCTCCCTGACCTCTCTGAACCCAGGATTCCTGACCTTTAAAAGCAAACCACACCACCTTTGAGAATTTGAAATTACTCACACACACATACATGCACACACACTTGTTTAAAACATATAAACATATCCTGTAGTTTTGTGTTCACTTAATGCAAATGGACATAGCAACATATGCTTTGAAATTACATGGCTGAACCCATAGCAGGGAAGGGAGGTGACCAGATGTCAAAATTCAACCAAGACTCCAAGTCAGACTTGACAGCGGGTCCTGAAGTGAGAAATCCTGAGGGTGCCATCCCCTGAGGGTGGCTCAGGAAGCAGCTCTGTCTCCAACAGGTGGTGGGAGCTGTTACTAACTCCCTGCAAGTAGCTGAGCACCATGAGGTGATGCCTCATCTCTGAATTGGGCACCGGCAAATAGCCACCCAGTGGCCATGACCCAAGGAAAAATCTCAGAGCCACAAGCCAGATGTGGGATCCAAATTGGCATCAGGGCAGCATAGGGAGTCCTGAAAGGGAAATACTTGGGAGCTACAGACACTCTGGGGCCTCTACCTGCAGAGAGGTCAGTGAAAACTCCTCACAGAGATGCCCCCTTCACCAGAGTTCATGATGGAAAGCAGCCTTTGCCAGCATGAGTTATCAGCAAAAACAAGTTGACGGGTGTGAAAGCGACACCATAGAAGGATCTGAAGGCCTGCAACAAGCTCCCCTCATCTTCCAAAAGTAGAAGAAAAGGCAGCACAATGGAGCTTTTATGGTCAGGTTACAAAGTTTGAAGAGGTAAAGGGATAAAATCTTGTCAGCAAGAACAGGACAGTAGGGAAAAAGAGCAGATGGATTTAGAGACACAAAATCGAAATTCCAACCATGGAAATGAGGAAACTCCATGGGCTCATCATCCAGTAACAAAGCCCAGCTGAGTAGAGACCAGGTGCCTTGACAGGGCAGAACCACATCACCTGTGCAGCTCTCCCAGCACACTTGTTTTACATGAATAGGTGGCTAGTACCACAGTGCCCAGGGCTCGCATTTTGTAAGGGAGGCACAGTGGAAGGGTAGGGAAACAATACCAAATGTGTTTTCAAATTTTTATTATGAATTCCAAGTTCACCACCTATACATAGAAGGTACTTGATATGCTTGTCGAATGGGCTAGAACTAAAATGTCACCCATAATTTCACTCAGGCAGACTCCTGTGTCAGCAGCTCATGCTGCTTTATCAAGAAAGTGCAGAGGCTGAGGGATTCAGGACAATTTGCTGCACCTGTGATTTGAACCCTGACAGGATCCACACCCAAACTCTGGGCAGCCCTCTGCCTTCCTGTGGCAATGGGGTGGGGACACAGTGGCCTTTGTGTGACCTCTCAGCTGCAGAGGGTACGGGAGCTGGCTGGCAGCTGCCACCACTCAGGACATGTGAGATGCATCCATAAGGGTGAGAAAGGGAGGAGAGTGGAGCAGCAGTGACCCTGAGGTGAGCCAGACTCAGTGTCTGCCTGGAGGTGAGGGCAGGACAAAGAGCCCTGCAGGAGGGGGGAACATCCTGAGCTCAGGGTTTGCATAGAACAGATTGCCAGGAATGCGTTCCAGGAGTGGTTAGCTATTGCTGCATAATTATTACCTCCCAAACCTGCCTTCTTGAAAGCACACGCATGTATGCCTTCTCAGACTCTGGCTCTCACAAGGAGGCCTTCATTTTCAGCTGGGGCCACAGTCCTGCCAGAAGACCCCACCCAGGGTTCCCTGCAAGCCTTTGGCTTGAGGTCGCCTTCTGTTCCTAGCCATTTGGGCCCCTATGGAGCAGCTCATAATGGGGCAGTTTCAGCAGAGCATGTAAATGAGGTGGTGAGAGAGAGAGAGTGGGGAGAGAAGCCATTGCCTCTGTGTGCCCTCATCACAAGAGGGGTGCCCTTCATTCTGCCATGTTCTCTTGGCCCAAGCAGGTCCTGCCCTCATTTCCTGGGAGGGGCAGCACAATAGTGGACTTGAGGAGGGGTGTGGGCAGCCACGCCACAATGTCCACACATTCTGATGGGTTCTCAGGACTTATGTGGGAGAGAACCCATGGCAAAGTGCCCTGCCACCCCAAAACCCTGGTTGAGTGGACACTGGGCTTGCCTGCTATCTATGCCCACAGTAACCCTCTGCCCTTTTCCTTCTTCCTTCTAGTGAGAAAGAACAGAAAAGCATTTGTCTGTACGTGCCAGATAAGGCAAAGGGAAGGATCTCCTCAGGTATGTCTGTGCCTCACTCTGCATGGTTATAGTGGGCACTGCTCAGGTGGCCATGTGGCTGGGAACTCTTAGCCATGCTGCTCACCTTCTCTATGAGCACAGGCTTGTGTTTGCAGTTGTGTCTGCATGTGTGCAGGTGTGTATCTGTGTGTCTGTGTGTCTTCAGGTGTGTCTGTGTGTGTCTTCAGGTGTATCTGCAGCTGTGTCTGGATGTGGGCATTTGTGTGTCTGTGTCTGCATGGCTATGTGTGTGCCTGTTGTATGTTGGCATGACTGCCTGTGTGTGTCTATCTCTGTGTCATGTGTGTCTGTGCATGTGTGTCTGTGTGGGGAGGAGGAGGCCGTCTTGTTGTCTCTATCCACTCTTCACTGGTCCATGCCAGGAGGGCCATCTCTTCCTGGGTGCCCCACTTCTGCAGCCACTCTGGTGGCAGCTGCAGTGGTTTACATTAACTGCAGCTGTGTGTGCAACAGTGCTGGCTCCATGAGGTGGCCAGTGGCTATTTCCTCTGTTGTGGGGACATCTGTCCCTGCAGTCCCTGTGGGATGCAGGTGTGGAAGAGGGGGCACCCACCTTTGATCACCGGGATGCTGTAAGCAGACCTCCTCCCCTGACTGCAGTCTATTCACTTTGAGATGTTTTCAGTGGAGACCATCTCATGTCCCCACCTGCCTCCACCACAGCTTCAGGCACTGAACATTACCCCTTTGCCCCAAGGCATGACCAGGAGACCATGGGTCTTTCCCACCCTCCTCTGGATCTTCCCACAGGAGGCCTGCAGCCCCTCCCCTCTGGATCCTCCCATGGGACACCTGCAGGCCCTCCCTATCTGGACTGCCCATGGGGCACCTGCAGCCCCTCCCCTGCATCTTTCCAAGGACACCTGCAGCCCCTTTGGCTGGTGCTTGTTGCAGCAGACCCTACCCATTTGTATCTGAAAACCTCACTTTCTGGTATAGTCAGTGATTCCAGGTGTACCTTTTTCCCTCCTGCCACTGGCATGGGTCAAGCCCTCTCTCTCAGGAGCCCTTGTTCCTTTTTTCATAGAATGGAAGTTGAGACAGTGGGCTGCTCACTAAGCCGAATGGTTCATTGCGCAGCTATTCCTAAAACACATGGCAGGCAGGGATAGAGAAAGCATGGGGTTTCATTTTTCCGTAAGAGGTGTGCTTTCACATTGCTATTTCTAGTTCATTTTAACTTTGCAGTGTTCCTAACTCTGTAATGGTGTCATCAATCCCAAGACTGTAAATCTTGATTCCTCACAGCATAAATGTTTATCTGATGAGAGTCCTGGAATAACAATACCCACCCACTATGATCAATAAGCTACTACAGAGAACTCAACAACTTCTCTGCAGCTTCTTGTGCTCTTGGAATGCTCCCCCTCAAGCACGTGCAGGAAAAATGCCTAAGGTCTGGAGCCACTGGCAGCCCTTCCTTCCAGGGTTATGTGATGCAGTACCTGACAGGTGGTCTGGTTGTCCTTGAGGGTGCAGGTGTGCTGATGGCTGGCAGGTCTGAGGTCATCAGCCAGCAGTCCTTCCAGTCTTGTTCACAGCCAGCTAAGTCTCCAAACACCTGAACAAGAGGTGCATTTCAGAACCATCTGGTCTATCTACAATGGTTTGATGACAAAATAAAAGTCATAATAAGGAGCTATACATAACAGGTGCTTGAATGAGGCACAAAGGACAACAATGTGCAGTGAATGCCACAGGCATCTGTAAACCTCTCCATAGGAGACTATAGACATGAACAGGAACGGTGCACAATCTTTTATAATGCCTTCAGGAAATCACATCTTACTATAATGTGAAATTGGGGAGTTTTTATATTATTGTGTCAAGATTTTAATTTAATTCTGTAGTATTTGGTTAGTAACAAGAAAGTTTATCATTGGGCTGTTGAGAAGTTACCATTAGACATTTCAAGCACTTCAAATTTCCAACAAGAAGCTTAAACGAATGCTCCGTACCATACATTTTAAATCTATGTGTTACAATGAAATATTCTGGGAAGGAAAAAGATGAGATGGGTGACTCCAATCCTTCTAAGCACATATGAACTTGGTCACAACAATGAAAAACAGCCATTCAGGGTTTTGGGACTCAACTAAAAGCCAACAACAAATTAAAAGCTTTTATTTTTGAAAATTGCTAGTGCTTTGGGTAAGAACTGCAGGATTTTCTGGCCTTCTAGCCTGCACTCCTCCTGTTTCTCACCCCCACCCTCCCACCCCAGTCCGGCAGTGAGAAGCATAGCTTGCCAGTGCATGGCTGGATGAGAAAAGCAGCAGTTTTGCTGTTAGAAGACAACCGGACCACCTGTCAGGTACTCATGACATAACTATGAAGGAAGGGCTGCCAGTAGCTCTAGACCTTAGGCATTTTCCCTGCACATGCTTGAGGGAGAGCATTCCAAGAGCTCAAGAAGCTGCAGAGAAGTTGTTGAGTTCTCTGTAGTAGCTTATTGATCATAGTGGGTGGGTATTGTTATTCTGGGACTCTTTTTGCTGTTAGAAGGTGATGACTCAATTTGGGGTAGGAAGGGAAAGCCTGCAGTTGTGTCAGCCGAGAGTGGCAAGCTCAGTAGGAAATGATTTGGGAAAACCTGCACCTCTGCTAGCCCACTGTACTGCTTTGAAATGATGTGTGTACCCTAGAAAAGCCATGTTTTAATCCTAATCCCATTTTGTAAAGGCAGCCATTTCTTCTAATCTGTATTCAGCATTGTTTGCTTAAAACTGTAATTAGATCATCTCCGTGGAGATGTGACATAATCGAGAGTGTTTGTTAAACTGGATTAGGTGATGACATGTCTCCACCCATTCGGACACGTCTTGTTTAGTTTCTGAAGTCCTATAAAAGAGGAAACATTTTGGAGAATGCGAGATTCAGGGAGAGCAGAGCAGAATGACACAGTCATGAGAAGAAAATACAAGGAACATAGCATCTGCCTTCCAGAAGTGGACATTAAATGGTTTGGGCCCCCCGGTTTACAGAACCCACTGCCTGCAAGCAGACACTGCATAGGAGACACATCCTGTGGAGACCACTGGGGTGTTCCTGAGCCCTGCAACCCCCTGTGATCATTCTGGGGACCCAGATGGGCCTCTTGGCTGCCTTATGCCCCTCTTACTCATTAGACCAAGCCTGTGTGTCTCTTCCGTATGCACATTCATAACAAGCCACCATCCTGAACCAGTGTGGCCACATCACTGGGCCCACTTTGTGGTCAGTGGTTCTGAAACCTGAGAGGCAAGCTGCACAGGAATCCAGGGGTGGGCCTGGCCTTTTGGCTCCAGAAGGCCCTCTTGCTGCCATATTTTGCCCACTTTGGCTGTATAACCTATGCAGTGTTTCTCTCTACAGAGGGCGGTGGATCAACCTCAGGAAATAGGGTTTTTGGACAGCAAAGGTGCTGGGCACGAAAGTCCAGCCACAGGTAAGGCATTCCAGAGTTTGGGTCTTATTGAGATCAATCCAAGTATGATTTCCTAAAGCATAGAAATATTTCCTAAAAAAGGTCCAGGGCTAGGACATTTGTCATTGACCTGTGTCTTGATGCTGGTGATGACCCTGAAATGCCCAACACCCTGGCCATCTCTGCAAGGCTGCACTATGGATGAGCATGCAAAGTGCAGAACCAGTTGGATGCTGTGCATTGCAGATGCTCATCTTACACTTAGCCTTAAGCCTGCTGAGGATTGTTGTTGCAATCCTGACCTAAGAACCCTAACAAGCAATCAAAACCTGCAACTTAAGATGTCTTTTGCAAAAGGCCTCCCACCTGCCTCTTCCAGCTGTCTGCTAAAACCCTTAAGAAGATCTGCACAATGCCAGGAGAAGTAACATGATAGCAGTGGGCAGCAGCTCCCAGAACCAGTGAGGAACCTCACTCTCAGGCCAAAGGAATTAGCCACACACACATGTGCCTGAACACACACACACACACACACACACACACACACACACACACACACACACACACACACACACAGCAAGCCATGTCTGTCATGGCAATTGAGACCATGGTGCCTGGAGGGAAAACCAGCTACTTCACCCCACCTGCCCCACCTGTGCCTTTGTTCTCACAGCCTTTAGAGAGGGCCCCCAACAAAAACCAGCTGGATGGTAAGAAGGGAGGCTACCTACACCATGCCCTGATGGCATCTTCCCATATGAAAAGCCCTTCATATGGGGGTCAAAAGCCAAGCACCTCATAACCTGAGGTTTCCTGCACCCTGGGCAGCTTCCAAGGCAGATCAGAGCCACAGGCCCCTAGCAGGGTAATGGTCTTGTCTCAGCAGGATGGCCTGAACACTTGAGAAGACCACCCTCCTACGAAAAGATTGCAGGCCTACAGCCTGCAGGATGGAAATGCTGTGCAAGCTGAAGGGAGGGGAGCCCCAGGAAAAGCAAGCCCATGAAAATGGTTCTCTAGGAAGCAATGTTTGTGTCTGAGAGGCAGTTTGGGGCCTCGGAGAAGGAGGAACCAAACCCTTCCGTGGAGCCCATGTGGAAATGAGACAACACACCAGCCATGGGTGTAGGGGAGATGTGTGGGCTACAGACAGACTGGAAAACACAGAGTCCAATGGGGCAGAATCAAAATCCCAGGAGGAGAGGGAATGAGAGGTAGATGCTGTGAAGATTGTCCCAGTGGCTTGGAAGACAACCTTGAGAAGCCACAACTCAAGCCTTCGTAGGACTTCTACAAAACAGCGCCTGAAGCCCCCACACTTTCTCCAGCCCCCTTCTCTGGGCAGAGATAAAGGGTGGAAATGGGCACATGGCTGAGCCATCCACCAGCCTCCCACATGCAAGCACCAGGCCTGGTCATCACAGGAGCCTGGACATGCTGCTGAGAGCTGTGGTGGCAGCTTACTATGGGCCCAAAGGCATGGTCCCAGGGGAGAGTTTGATTTATGACAAACAGAAAATTCAATGTCTTCTCTGGAAGCTCAGACTCAGCTGACCTCACCCTGCCTGCCCAGGTTACAGGTGGTTTCAGGTAGCAGTCTTCCATTGTTTGCATGTCGTGATCTTTCAAGTGCTTTTAAAAAGGCTGCCTCTTATTTAAATGTACTCACCATTTAGTTTTTAAACAATGATTCCAATGATAATGCCATAGAATTGTGCATCACTTTCAATGGTAAAGAGCATGTCATGATTACATAAAATTATTTAGTCTTTACAACATTCCCCTCGTACAGGAGTCAGCAACTACTTCTAGACTAGGAGATGAGGGTTCAGAAACATTATTCTTTTGTTCTTTGATTTTTACATAATAACAGAAAGGACTTAAGGTGGATTGTAAGGATCATAAAATACAAACAGATGGCATAAATAAAAAAGAAAGAAGAAAAGAAAACTAATAGATTTAGTAAAATGCAACCAAGAGCTTGCAGGTTCTTTCATGTGTCATGATGATCACCAGAATCAACCATCACTTTGAAAACAGATGAGCATCATGGGTGAGTGCAAATGTGTGCATGTACACATGTGGGTACAAGCATTCTTATAAGTGTCCATGAAGCTAGCAAAAAGGTAAGAGCTCCTTGGGCTGGAGACTGAATCAAAGAGGAGGCCTACTGAGAAACTAAGTGGGCTCCCATCTGGCCTGTGCCCTGATGACATTCACCAAACCTGGCAAAGATGTTCTTGTGTTTTCTTGGATTCACAGCAGGTAGAAAGTGAAGTCCCAGCTCAGAGCACAGACAAAAGGGGGGCCAGTAGGTGGTATTCCCCCATCATTTTAGGATGCCCAAGGGGCAGTACCCTCATTGTAGCAGCAAACTATAAGAAACTCACTTCTCTCCCACCTGGGGGCTCAAGAACCATCAGCTCTCTCAAACCTTGGAACTGAGAGGAAGAGAGAAACCACTCTTGAGTGTTGGGAACAACAGGTTGCCCTAACTAATGAAGAAGCTAGGATTTAAGGGATGATTTTGATGACTGAATCATCATATAGATATTTCATTTTTACTATGAGAGTAGTCAGAAACATGTGAAATCTCTGAATTGTAATCCAGCTCCCTTGATCTCTGATAATGATTGCATAGCCTTTATCTTGTCCCCTTAGGATTGTAAAATCTTTGTGACTAATCTTTGCTTGCACCCATTTGATCGAGTTTTTTTTTTTTACTTTAGAGTCATGAACACTGATGACAGCCCCTAATGTTTATTAATGAAGGGCCCTGGGTCATCCCAGAATGAACCCACCTGAAGTCCAATGCTATCTTGATAGAGCTGGATCTAACTAGAATGGGCCCACCTAACAAATATGCAGTAGCTTGTACTTTAACCTACACCTCAACGTCACTATAACCACTGAAGCTCACATCCACCATCATTGAGGGACACCATTTTCTTACACACATTCTGTGACTAAGCCTGTGATCAGTCTGTGCAGGCTCAATAGCTAGAGCACCTCTACTTACTTTAACCTACACCTCAATGTCATTATAACCACTGAAGCTCACATCCGCCATCATTTGAGGGACACCATTTTCTTATACACATTCTGTGACTGAGCATGTAATCAGTCTGTGCATGCTCAATAGCTAGAGCACCTCTACTCACAGCATCTGGAGCCACTGTGCTCATTGCCCTAAAGGTTGCCCATTTTCTTTTAACTTTTTTATAACATATACAAAGTGAAGAGAAAAGAAGTAGTTTTCAAAGCACTGTTCAACAAATAGTTACAGGACAGATCCCAGTTTTTCATGGGCCACGATATGATCCTTTCAGGTGTTTCCTTCTAGCTGCTCCAGAATATAAGAGGCTAGAAGGCATAAATACGTTCTTATCATCACAATCGACTTTTTAAATTTTTTTGTGAAAGATAACATATATACAAAAAGTAATAAATTACAAAGCATGGCACCACAATTAGGTGTAGAACATATTTCAGAGTTTGGCATGGGTTACAATGCCACAATTTTATGTTTTTACTTCTAGCTACCCTAAGATACTGGAGACTGAAAGAGATTATCAATTTAATGATTCAGCAGTCATATTCATTTGTTAAATCCTATCATCTCTGTATAACTCCACCATCACCTTGGATCTTTCTATCCCTCTCTTTAGGAGTGTTTAGGCTATGTCATTCTAACTTTTTCATGTTGGAAGGTTCTGTCAATAATGTGGGGTAGGAGATGAAACTATCTGATGTACTGGAGAGGCTGAGCCCTCTAAGTTTCAGGAGTTATCTGGTCCAGGGAACTATCTGGAGGTTGTTCTGGAAAGTTACTTTAGTGCATGGAACACTTGTGGAATCTTATATATTGCCAGGTCTTCTTTAGGATTAACTGGAATGGTGCCCTGGTTGGGGTTTGGCAGGTTATGATAGGTAGCAATGTCTAACTGAAGCTTGTGTGAGAGTAACATCCAGAGCAGACTCTCAACTCTATGTGAACTCTCTCTGCCACAGATACTTTATTAGTTATACTTCTTTCCCCCCTTTTGGTCAAGATGGAATTGTTGATCCTATGGTGCCAGGGCTGAATTCATCCCTGGGAATTATCTCCCATGCCACCAGGAAGACTTTCAACCCTAAATGTAATTTCCCACATAGGTGGGATGGCAATGATTTCACTTGCAGAGTTAGGCTTAGGGAGAGTGAGACCACATCTGAGCAACTAAAGAGGTCCTCCAGAAGTAACTCTTAGGCATGCCTATAGGTAGTCTAAGCTTCTCTGCTACCTACATAAGCTTCACAAGAGTAAGCCTCAAGACCAAAAGCTTGGTCTACAGATTTGGGTGTCCCTAAGGTTTGACACAGTATCAGGGGATTCCCTGATGGTAAAGTTTAGTAGTTCCATATTTTTCCTCCCATTTCTCAAGGGACTTTGCCAATAATTTTTGATTATCTGCTTAATATACTCTAGGATGTATCCAGGCATTTCATTAGGCTATACAGGATTAAAGGACCTCTTTCTTATTCTGGGCTTCCTGTTTTTCAACTGTTCAAATGAGCTATAGATACATAGAGTTAGATTATGTGTTACAGAAAATTTAGGTTTCAGACCAAATAACACTTTCTTCCTTTGGTCTCAAAGAGCATGTGTGATTCTAAAATATAGGCAATGTGCTCTTTACCTCTGTGTTCTGAATACTTTAACCCCAACCTGATCAGCTTTGTTCTTATCTCTAAATATCAGCATATATATATATTCTAACTTTTTCATGTTGGAAGTGACAGAACCTTACAACATGACAAAGTTAGAATGTATATATATATATATATGAGACTCTCAAAATCCAAAAATGATAATTACCACTCCAGACTAAATGTGTATGCTATAAAATCTTACATTCTAGGTCCCGGTTTTCTTATAAGCATTTTCTAAAGGAGCCCATACCATAATTGTTCTTCCATTTCTGACTTAGTTTGACTCACCAAATGTCCCACATGTTCATTCATGTCATTGCATGCCTCACAACATCATTCCTTTTTGTAGCAGCAAAACATTGGATCATATGTATACACCATCATTTGCCAATCTAATTCTCAGTCAGTACATCCTTCAGTCACCTGCATTCATCAGTCATCACGTATAGGGCCCAAAGTCCACAGTCCATCAACACTCTCAATTTTAGATAATGTCATTTTTCCCAAGAGAAAGTCAACCAATATACACACCATCACCAAATAGGAAATCTAAACCTTCTCTTAGCTCTTGTCCTTCCCCCATTAACTTACCTCTGCTGTTGCTGTGGTAGTGGTGATGTTTTCCTTTTAAACATAACCCATAGCATGCAATGGCAGTTTCCCTCCATGCTTGGACATAAGCACTCTTTGTACAAGAGTCATACCTTTGAAGTAGTTCTTGCAAGAACAATTTATATGTCTAGTGTTAATCAATGGGACACATAGGTCTATACAACCCCTTTCAGTCTTGCTCATCTTCAATATGGTAATATTACTTATAGACCCATTAGAGAGTCACCTTCACTTCTCTCCATTCCCTTACTTTGAAGTTCAACCTCATTAGCTAACCATTCACCCATCTCTAGCTTCTGTGTAATTCTAAGTCCCCTATATTCTGTATTATAAGCCTCTGGTTTTACCTTTACCATCGTCATGAGAGTGGAATCATACAGTATGTATCCTTTTATGTCTGGCTTATTTCACTCAGAATTATGTCCTCAAGGCTCATCCATCATGCCATGTGCTTCAGGACAATATTTCATCTTACTGCTGCATAATATTCCATCATATGTATATACCACATTTTGTTAATCCACTCATCAGTTGATAGGCATTTGTTTTGTTTTCATCTTTTGGTGATTGTGAATAGTGCTGCTATGAATATCTGTATGCAAATGTCTGTTTGTGTCATTGCTTTCAGCTCTTCTGAATATATACCAAGTAGTGCTATTGCTGGGTCATAGGGCAACTTGGTACATAGCTTCCTAAGGAACCACCAAACTCTCTTCCATAGTGGCTGCACCATTATACATTCTCACCAGCAGTGCATTTGCTCCAATTTCTCCACATCCTCTCCCACACTTATAGTTTCCTGTTTGTTTAGTAGCAGCCATTCTTACAGGTGTGAGGTGGTATCTCGGTTGTAGTCTTGATCTGCATTTCCCTTATACATGTCCATCTTTTGATACTAAAAAGTTTTAAGAATTACTGCAGATTGGGGAAGACAGATTGATGGGCCCATAGGCCATCTGACTTCCTGCTTCCTGCCCAGCAATAAACTTTCTCTCTTTTGAAACACTGTTGTCCCAGGAATCAGTCATTGAGGGCATTGGGCAGAGAACCCACCACCTTTGACTGGTATCACAACTCGGCTAAGAGGGTGATCCCAAGTCTTCAAGCTGAGAATGTAATATGGAATAAATCTGGGCTGGTTACACCAGGGGCCATTTTCATCCTGTTCTTCCAAGATTTTATACAAAGAAAAACAAAAAGCTCCACGTTAAAAAATGAGCACAGATAGAGACAAAGCCGTGTGAGTGAGGAGCAGACTGTGGCAGACACAGTCTCATGAGCGTTGCTGGGCTGGGCTCATAGGCACTCGGCCATGCCGCAAGAAAGAGTTCAAGGGCACAGCACAGAGGGAGAAAGAGGCCATTAAAGAGTGAAAACACATGAATTTTGGAGACTACTTCTCATACATAACTGTTAAAGGATTGGTATCCAGAATATATAAAGGTTTATCATTCAAGGGGAAGAAAAATAGAAAAATGATTGAATGGCATATCACAAAAGAGGATCCCAAATGGCCAAGAAACATATGAACAGTGCTTAACCATTTATGCCATTATATAGGGAAAGCAAAATTTAAATCTTTGGGAACCAGGCCCTGGCCAGGAGGGGAGTAAAGGAGATGTCCCCCATGCTGGGAGCGTTTGGCATGACCCACCCTCCTGGGAGCGGGAGTTCCAGTCCTGGGGGGCCAGTATCAGAGAACTGGCTGCCTGGGTGCCAGGCAGGTGATATGCATCACAGTACTGAGTGTTGGCACCTCAGGCTGGGTCAGTGGAAATGCCCATTGCAGAGACTAGACAGTAAACAGGGGCAGTGTCCAAGGAGCTACTACTCTGCACTGAAGTGAAGGAAGCACAGGAGGCACTTGCACCAGTTTGTGTTATTTTCTTTTATTCTTATGGTGAAACATATCAGGCACACACAGGAGGGGATAAACCCCATAGGTAGATTTAAGACAATAACCCATGTGTAGGAGATACACCTGTTGGTAAGTTTCAGCAGCCCCATCCTGCCACAGAGGGCAGGTGCATGCAGGAGTCTCGGCTTAGAGCTGTGTCCTGCCAAGACCTGTGAGAAGGTCTTCCCAGGAACCAGCTGCCTCATCCAGCAAAAGAGGGCAGCTGTCCCCTGCTCCACCCTGATATGGGTGTGGAGTGGACGCCCCCCCCATATTGGTCCTATGCCATCAGGTGACCCCACCTGTGCCGCAGACAGAGCCCTGCCTCTACAGACCTCCCCCCAGCCTCTCACCCTGATATTTCCTTTCCTCTGCAGGAGGTGATCCACCAGTTCCAGCTGAGGGTTCCACATGGCTGGAGTCATTCAACTCAGAAGCCCTGGAGAGGCCCCTGCCACCCAGAACACCAAGCCCCAGCAGCCATAGTCCATCAGCACCTGAGCTCTCAGGAACCATCCAGGAGGGCCACAAGCCTCAGAGCTTGGGGTTAAATGCTGGTGCCAAAAAACCTGAGGAGCCAAGCTTCCAGCTGAGGTGTGACCTCCAGCAGGACCCACGGCCCGAGTCCAAACAGGATGAGTCTATGGGTGGGGATTCAGCTGCTGGTGGGGAGACGGCTGCCAGTGGGGACATGCCATTCGGCCAGTTGGCCACAGACCTACCTGCTGCCCAGGGTGAGGTCAGGATTGACCTGTCCCCTGTCCTGAGCCTGCACAAGTCTGTGGTTGTCCCTGTGGATGAAGAACTGGAGTCTGTGGTTGTCCCTGTGGATGATGACATTGGGATGTGAGAAGGGAATTTGTTTTGGAGGGCCAGGAACAATCAGTCAGGCCCAAGCAGGGAAAGTCCCCACAATACTGGGGCGGAATGTCCCTGAGAGTTAAACAATAACCAATGTTAGGAAACTGAGGGAACGGGATATGTTTTGGCAACAGCTAATGGCATTCTACTGCTTCTATGATCACGCTTTCTTGCTAGCAACTGCAAAACCACAACATGATTTTAGCCTTTATAAGCACACCTTGAAAACCTCTGGGGGCTGCTCTCTGAATCTTCCTTCTTGGAAGTTTCTGAGGCAGTCGCCGGCCGGCTAATAAAGACTCCCAATTGGCTTGCAGTTTTGAATTGTGTTGTCTCTCTTATGGTATGCTCCACAACAGAAGGATTGAGAAAGTTTCTTGACCAAAAGGGGTAAGAGTGAAATGAGACAAAATAAAATTTCAGTGGCTGAGAAATTTCAAATAGAGTAGAGAGATTATCCTGGAGGTTATTCTTAGGCATTATATAGATATCCCTTTTTAGTTTATGGTGTATTGGAGTGGTTGGAGGGAAGTACCTGAAACTGTTGACCTGTGTTCCTTGTGTACCCAGCTGTGAACCTTGATTCCAGCCTTGGTTCTTGAAGACAATTGTATAAAGATACAACTTTTACAGTGTGACTGTGCAATTGTGAAAGCCTTGTGTCTGATGCTCCTTTTATCCAGGGTATGGACAGATGAGTAAAAAAATATGGATTAAAAAATAAATAAATAATAGGGGAACAAATGGTAAAATAAATCGAGTAGATGGAAATACTAGTGGTCAATGAGAGGGAGGGGAAAGGGGCATGATATATATGAATTTTTTTCTTTTTATTTCTTTTTTTGAATTGATCCAAATGTTCTAAGAAATGATCATGTGTTGGATGTACAACTATGTGATGATACCTTGAGCCATTGATTGTACACCTTATATGTGTATGAACATTTCTCAATAAAATTTTTTTAAAAGATCTCAGCCACAGAATCATTCCCACTTTCTGTCAGCACTCAGTCTATAGTAAACCCACACTCCTTTAACCCACCCCCAAATCGCAAACACAAGTGTAAGTCCTATACTAATGCCCTTCGATTACCTCTTACTAAACTGCTCCCGTGCTTCCATGGTCCTCTTTCTCTTCCTGATTGCAGTAGAAAATCCAATTTTTGCTCAACGACAGGTGGGTTCCTGGTTGTCTTTAACTGGAAGGCACAGATTTGAATCTCTGAAATCTGAATGTGTCCATGTGCATGAAGGCACAGGCATCGTTTTACTCTGCACACCTGAATCTGCCCTCAATATTTAAACCCATATTCAGGAAATGAGGTCACTAAGCCTGTGCTGACAGCACCTCCAAGGAGTGACACACACGTGGGATATGCTGAGTTGTGGGCACCAGTTGTTGTGGAGCCAGCACACACTATGACGGTGTATGCGAGTGCCTTAGGGGCAAGGGCAGCTGGGGCGGCTGGGGCGGGGGAGAGGAAGTTGCTCTGAGTGAGGGAGCAGAGAGCAGGTGCTTGTGGTTGTTTTCCATCCACTGCCCAGGGAGGGCACATCTCCAGTGTTGGAGATGTGGAAGCACCTGCCTGTTCTATCTGCATGCATGTGTGCCCACGCATGTGTGTACACGCATGTGTGTGCGTGCATGTGTGTACATGCATACATGTGTGTGCACTCATGAGGTGGGGGTTAACTGGTGAGGAGAGAGTGGAGGTGGGTGGTCTGCCGGTTTGAAGCTATTCTCCCAGAAAAGCCATGTTTTAATCCTGATCCCATCTTGTGGGAGTAGCTGCTTCTTTTAATCTCATTTAATACTGTTGGATCAGATCTTTTTGATTGAGTTGTTTCTAAGACGATGGTTTCCATGGACATGTGTTCAAGGTGGGGTTGCTTATTAGAGCCCATTAGGAGGGAACCATTCTGGAAAAAAAAAAGCTTCAGAGACCTTAGGAGATGCAGAAGGAAAACACCCCCAGGGAAGCTGTTTGAAATAAGAAGCCAAAGACCCCAGCAGATGCCAGCCAAGTGCCTCCCCAGCTGACAGGGGTGTTCTGGGCCCATTGACCTTTCTTGAGTCAAGTTATCTTTCCCTGGATGCCTTAATCTGGACATTTGCATAGCATTAGAACTGTAAACTTGCAATTTCATAATTCCTTTTTAAAAAGCAATTCTATTTCTGGTATCTTGTACTCTGGCAGCTTTATCTAACCATTACTGGAGGCAAGCAAGGAATCTGGTGGGGAAGGCTACATCCAGAATCAAGGAACTGAGAGTGGAGTGGTGAAATCCTTACAGATGTGTTCAGGGAAGTGGAGACGTGGTTGTGTGTGAAAAGGTCAGTAATGCACTGCAGAGTCCTGGAAAATGAAAAAAATAAAACAACCACATGCAGACCCTCTCGTCTTTCTGTTCTGGGGTTGTCGCCTTAGTGGCTTTGGTCCTTCCCATATGTGGAATGAAGTGGCCCAGTTCAGCTTGCAGGTCCACAGCTAGCTGCTCTTCAGAGGCGTGAACAGATATAAAAGGAGCTCTGAGAGCCCCCCCCCCAACCCCCCCCCTGCCCCCCGCCGGCTATTCCCTGCCCTGAGGTAGCCAGGCCTTGAGTCTAGACCACACCAGCTCCCCTTTCCTTGCAGGTTCCTGAATGAAGTTCCCAACCTCCTGCCCATGCCTAGGCCAGTCTTGTTTTTTTTTTTTTTTTGGCAAATACTTCCTCAGGAGGCAAATCAAATCTCCCTTGCCTTAATGTTTTTCCATTTCTTCTTGTTTAGACGCCTGGTAATAAATGCATTTTGTCTTTATTAAGTAGCTGTATCTTGAAATTTTCTGATGAGCTTTGAGCCTCTCAGAAGAATGATACTTTTAAATTCAATAAATAAATATACAAATATACAAATAAACGTGGCATTCCTAAGATTCTGACTCAAACAGGAGAGAGGGTAGAAAGGGTGATCTGAGACTCCAAATAGAATCTTTCCCATGAAGTGCAAAAGCCAA